>JABUQX010127016.1:0-23064 GCA_015478945.1 Trachelipus rathkii | reverse complement strand
TAAAAGGTTACTCTAATTTTACATGACTCTAATTGGGTACAAAAAAGGTGTATATACTAATTACTGATATGTTATTGATATTCTTTCAATTATTTCTTTTAATTCTGTATCGTGATCATTTTATTATTAAAATGTGATTATAAAAACTGTTTATGACCCGCTTCATGATTAAAAAGTTATAAAGGTTATAACCACGCTTGAGGCTCATATGAATTTTCAAATTGTTTCATTATTATTTCATTCAAATTAATATATTATAATATTATTTGACCCATATTTAGTATTTTAGTGTATCATTTCAGTTAAGTAGTATCACTTATAGTCTTCATACTATGTCGTGACATATTAATTTATATAAGCGACACAGACTTACTTATGGGTATTTACAAAAAATACAGTTCAGTATTTTTAATACACTGAACTAATTGTTGTTTTATCTTTATTGTAAGTTTTAAATTTTTACACTACTTCAGGTCTAAATAAACATTGTGGCCATCTCATAGGTGAGTTAATAAAAGTAAAATAAAGTGCGTTTATATTATCATTAAATCAGGAACCTATTTGAGTGTTACCACAAATAATTATACGGTAATTTAATATATTTGCATGTGGTAGGGTATTACCTTAGTCAGATACCCCATTGCTCGTACAACTCCTGATATTAAATTTAAAAATAAGTCGGTGATGCTAATAAATAATATATAAATAAAGTTAAAGGCACAGAGAATAGAGTTAATATATCCGTGCCTTCAGAAGGTTTAATAATTTTATTACAAAAATTTGATATCACTCTATCTTAGGTAATTAGTATATATAATAACTTTTCCTCACTCTGGAGTCAACTGTCATTATAAACTTCATGTTGTTTGATATAATTTATAGGCCCTCTATAGACTATTGGATGTTCCTACAATAAATATATAAGTATACGTTTTAATAATAATTACTGAAATGTTGTTTATCTCTTTTGTAGGTTATTATATATATTTATACTAATCCCTTATGGTATTAGTTAATCTCTTAAGTAGTTTAATCATTGTACTATAATATAAGTAATATAGGATTATGCAGTTGCCAATTTCAGTATATATATATTACCATATATACTTTTGAGTCGTTACTCACTCAAAAGGTTTTATTTATACTGATATCTAGGTTGTACGTTCTAGTTCTATCACTTCTAGGTCCATTTCGTCTATACATGCTTCCTATATATAATTTTATAATAATATGACTCTCGTAGGCTCTCTCATGCTGCAAGGGTAAATTTAAGAAAGTACAGAGTTCATATACGTTGGCTGGTACTATTTTCTTTACTTCTTTCAATTATTCATTCAAATTATTTATAGATTTTCAGTGAATATTTTCAAATAGTTTATATATACGGTTACTTTTTCGTGATAGGTCACTTGATCATATTTATTCATGTTGTATACCGACATTTGACATCCGCTAGGAAAACCCATTGAATATCTCAAAAAACTGATAGAATTGGGTGGCGACCTACTAGCAGCTCAATACAGTATTTTCTTATAAATTCTGTGATTACAATTTAAAGATTGTTGCCCCTCCAATAAAAAAAAGTTTAAAGGGTTTACTATATTTTCAGGACCTACATTGAGTTTGAGCTCCTCATATCAAAAAGTTATATATATTCTGATTATTAGTTAGTGAGTAATCTATCTATATATAGGTCACTCGTACAATTCTAATAGTTTAACCTCTATTTATAAAAACTGTTGTTACTCTACCTCCATGTAAAAAAGTATTGTAAATAGGTCACATAAACGTTGATGTATTTATTTCACTCATAATTTTTCCATTTTTTCAAAATTTCATAATTTAATTGACTAGTTATTTATATTATAGTTAGGTATTTATGTATGTTCATTTAGTACATCTGTCTTAACTCAGTGTATGTATTGTGACATAAATTTTTGAAACCGTACTTTATTACAATGGGTATCATCAAAAACCGTATATATAAATTTTTTTTTTATGAGAAACAATTTCTCTTCTTTTAGTATAGTAGTGTTTAAACAGAAGTTACATATATAATCTACCATAACAGTTGACCTAAGCTCAATGATAAAAGTTTAAAGGGTTTTACTTAATTAATTTTTCGGACCTACTTTGAGTCGTACAAAAAGGTAAATATTCTTGATATGTTGGATCTTCTAATATGTCACGTGGGCTCGTTTTCAATTTCTATATTAAATTCTAAATACATGTTGCCCCACTGAGTATTAAAAATAACAGAGTTCATCAATTATGTTGATATGCTATATATTATTTCATATATATTTATATTTTTCAATCTTCTATATATTTTGACCCATTATATTAGAGTTGGTTACTATTTTCGTGAGTATGCATGTTCTTATATATCATTTGTTGTTTTTGAGCATAATTTATATAACATACGAATCTTGGCATACAACTATACTTAGAAAACACATTTAATACTTTTAAACATATTGTTTGTTTTCTCTATTTGTTAGGTATTAGCTATTTAATACATTTTCATATGATCAATTAAAGATTTGTTGGCCCTTCAAGGTTAATAAGTTAAATAAAGGTTAATTTACTGAATTTTTTTATTTTAAGGACCTTTTCTAATGCGTCGTACTCTTATATAAATGTAAATTATATATTTTTACTTTTATTCAATTAAGCGATGCTATTGTAATTTTAGAAGTAATACTTCTAATATCAATATTTAAAAACTTATTTGTCATATATCTCGAACGTTTTCAATTAAATCGATGAGTATTATTATCCTATTTCTTTTTCATCAATATTTTGTAGGACCTCAGATATAGGTTTTTTATTTATTCAGTATATAGGTTCAATGTTCTTAAATCATTATGCTGTATTAGATCTCAAATTTTAGGACGTTACTTATAGTGAGGTTTATTTATACTCAAAATATATAACTACGTTAAGGAATAATCAGAAATTGAAATGATTTAATCCAGTCATTTAGTATACAATATAACTTAGTTGGTCAAAATTATATAAATAATTGTCTTCTCAAAACTCTTTCAACCAGCTCTTCATGCTCTTCAGCTGTCATATTCTAAGTACCTATTATTTTGTAGTTCAGTTACTAATAAATAAAGTAATATATTTCTGATATGTTGAATCTTCTTAATAGGCTAAATTACTATTATATTTATTACCTTAATAAATTTCAATAAATAAAATATTATTATAAAATATATGTTTACACCATCAGTTTAATAATTTAGTAAAGCAAGCATTCGAATTAGATGCTCATATATATATAATTTATCAATTTATATCACTGTTTGTATTTCAATTCTCACATATATTATTTATTGCCGCATATTTATTAGGTTATAGTACTTATTTCATAGGTGAGGTACAATTCTTTACAATCATTGCGTGTATTTGTAACATTAATAATTGGATGAATATACGATAACTATTAGAGTCTTATTACAATAAAAACGTTATAAGAATATAACAGACATTAGTTGGTTTTTCTTCTGTAGGGTACGTCTTTATATATCGTGATCAAATATTTATAATACGATTGTTTGTACCCTCTAATAAAAGGTGATGAAAATAGTTAATAAAAGTGATAGTTATTATTTAATTAATAATATTCAGACCTTAAATATGAGTCTGTTACAATATAAAGTAGTAAGATATATATTTTATATGTGAGTTTTTAGATTTATTCTAATAGAGGTCGATCTGTCGTACATATCTATTTTCAATATTTATAAACTGTTGCTCCACCAGTGTTAAAGTTATCAAGTGATCATAAAACGTTGATGCTCCGACGTTAATTTAAATTTCATATTTTACTCATTCAATAATTTATTTGATCACATTATTGGTGGGTTGGTTACTTTGCTGAGTATATGATCTTCATGTCTATTACTCATAACTTCATGAGTTTTGACTCCCAAAAATATACTATATATTTTTTATATGGACGATACTATATTTACGTTTCTTATAACTCAAAATAAAACGCAGATAGTTACAAAGTAACATGTTTAGTTTACTTTATGTTAGTTGTTTAACTTAATCTTACATTTTACTTTTTTTCAAATTTTAAAAATTTGTTGTGAAACATTAAAAAGTTTAAAATTGGTCATGTTGAATTTGCAGGTCTACTTATGCCTCAAGGAGAGTATAAAAGTTCATAAATGGAAATATAAATACTATGATAGTTGGATCTTTCTTATAATAGGTAACTGTCGTATAGTTCTATAAATTAAAAATTTTATATGTTGCTCCCTTACAGGTATAATAATCAATAGGTTATACCATAGAGTAAACTCGTTGATGTCTTCTATATCCAATCTTTTCATAATTTATCAATTAGTCATAATTTATAACCCATATTTAGTGTTGGAATTCAGTATATGATCTATAACTGTCATTATATGTATGTTATGAACCTCACAATTTTATTATAGTTATTATACGTTTTATGGTCTTACAAGAAATAAGAGATTAATATTAAGACAATAGTATGTGTATTTTCTTCTTGTAATAGTACAATCTTAACATCAATTATGGTCAAACTCAAGATTGTTACCCCTCACAGCTCCAATTATCATGAATAATCAGGAAATCCAAATTCTTTTCGCGAGAACTCGATTTTGCGTCGAGTCTCCCCATATATATATATATATATATATATATATAATATAGGTTATATATTAATAATTATAGATATAATGGTTGTAACTTACATTCAATAGTGTACACTGTCGTATTTTCTATATAATATATAAATACTATATTTGTTCGCCCTCATATCATAAAAGTTTGTCACCAAAGTGTCTACAACATTGTATGCTCTTTTTCATTTTCATTATTTTCATATTTCATATATTTTGATACCATATTTTTAGGTATTGGAGTATTTGACCTAGTTTTGTAGTAGGTTTGAATTTTCTTATCATTAATTTATTATGCAGTATTTAACTATAATAATTTTAGGATACGTGTATATAGGTGATTTGCCTATAAAATAAAATACTCGATTATATATATATATATATTATATATATAAGTAGCTTTACAGATAAATGTTATAATTTATTCTTCGTGTATATGTTTTACTGTCTTACGATTTCTGTTTGATCAAAATTTAAAGATTATTGTTTAGTCCCTCCTCATAATAAAAAGTAAAAAGGGTATTTACTTTTAATTTCAGGTATACTTTATTGTAGTCGTACAAAAAATATTAAAATATATATTATTGTAATACTGATATATATCTGATTATTATGTTGTAGATACCTCCCTTCCTATATGAGTTACTGATTCGTACATGCTATTATATTAATTTAAACCTGTTGCCCAGTAAAAAGTATAACATAGAGTTCCAAACGTTATGCTATATATTTCCTCATTTTTACATATTTTTCATATATCTCAATCATTTAATTTTCAAGGACCTAAAATATTTCTAAACTTGGTTAATCATTATTTAGTATTTTATAGAATAAAAGTTTTCTAACAAACATTTATGTTGTTTGAAACCTACAAATTTTATATATACGTACATATATATTGTAATTCTTTTTAGACATAGAGAAAAAAATTTTTTAATGCCTTTAATAATATGCATTAAGATTCTGATATGTTCTTTATGTATAGGGTTAACTGTCTTACCTGTTATCGCATTGTTTCTGTGACTATTTAAGATTGTTGCCTCTCAAGTAAAAGAAAAATAATAGGAGTACTTATATTAAAGGAACTTTTGAGTTCGTAAATACCAATTAAAATTGATATATATATTAAGGTTATTATTATCTATCTGTATTACTTAGTTGGTATACCTCTTTATATAAGGTGTCATCAGTTATTACATTATTATATTAATTTTAAAATTATTGTTAAATGGGGTGTAATAAAAGTATAGAGGATAGTGTGTCAAAAAAAACGGTTGTGGATTCGTTTACCAGATAGATTCCACCACTCAACTCATTTCATCTCTACTCTGTGACATAATGCCAGTAATTAACGCCTCTCTCACGTCTTTCTCTTGCGTTCTTTTAATTAGTCAGCAACCTATTACACATAACTGTGTAGTTTGAACGCTATTTAATTTAAGGAAACGTAATGTTTACTCTTGCGGAATGAAATTGTGTGTTATATAAGAAATAATTTTTAACGGTGATCTCAATGAAAACGATATGTTGGTTGTACTATCTACTTGATTATGATTATTCTGTTCTTAAATCCTTTTTCTTGTTAGGCTGAGTGCACCATATTGTGCTCCTCATGGTCTACGTCAGCAGCCGCTGTCACCCGGTAGAACGTCTCTAATAAATAGGGGTGTCTTAACTAATTACGAGACTACTTTACAATAAACTTTATGGAGTCGTATACAAGAAAAATTGAGTATATAACTCTTTAATTCTGTAAGGTCCGTAGCTATACTCAACTAAAATAAGGTCTTCTGGCGTTTTTATTCAATATAATATGAGAATTTACAATACATGATTATGTCTGAACTTCAAGAATTGATAAAAATAACACTATATGTCAGTTATGGAGGTAGAGCAAGTCGGTTATATTGCTATCTGAAAGTGTACGCATACAATTTTTTCTCCTATTTTCATTCTAAATGTTTTGACCATTGTATGTTAGAGTTTTCGGTTGCTTTCTGCTTTTTCGGTCATTATTGTGGTCCCAGACATGTTCTAGTTACAGATTCCCATGTTCTAGCGTATCTCGAAACTTCTTATGGTTTCTATGAAAAGATTGTGGTGATTTTGGTCTTCCATATTGAGTCATAAACAATACAATGACACACTTGCAAATTGCATATATTATAAGTACGTCGTATTTTACCATCATTCAGTTTCAAAAGCTAGAAAATGGAATATGGTCGTTTGTCCGCTACATTAATGAAATTCAGAAATTAATAGTTTAGTATGTGACCCCGTTACTAAAGGTACAGAAGATGTTAAAGGGTGAATATTAAACTTAATATATTTGCCGATGTGGACTAACCTTTCTGTAGTGTCGGATCGACCAAATTATGATACGCAATATAATTTATTATATTATAAACGATTGTTTAGGAAATTACTATACTATTCTCACTGAGAATGCACACTGTACCTGTTTATACTTATCTGTGTGAGTTTATTATTCTGAAATTGAGGGCCCCCCATGTGATAAATATAGGCTAAAGGAGTCAAACGCATAATCTCCAAGTTGATGCTATTATAATATATATATAAGGAATTATTTTTATATTATTAATTCTAATTCAAATCTCTCAATTCGAAGCACTCCAATAAATATTAAGGTTTGTATTTACTATGACATTTCTTCATAGACTAGGCAGATCAGTATGATTTCAAATATAAACAATACAATTAAGTTCAGTATTTATTGAATAAGTGCCCATTCATGTGAATAAAAATTTACTTTATGAGAGTCTTAATTGTCAACTAAACAAAAAACCTGTATGCTCAATATACAAGAACCATGGTTCGTTTCCTCTCTTGGTGGTGTACAAGGTATACAATACTTGGTGGGTCATAATTAATCATTAAGATTTTTTGTCCATTGACACCTTCGTAATTCTTAAATCTAAAAAAAGATGAAATTTAAAAACATCTCATTACCAAAAATTTTGTTCCAATACATTCCTATGATGAATTGGTGCACGTGACACCAAAGAAAAATATGTGAATGACAGATCATATGACATCCGGGATGATATCTGTATAGTTAAGGGAAGATGAAACAGTTCCCATGTATAAATAGATTCATTGGGTTTCGATAGTATTCCTAAATAAATAAAATTTTTTAATAAATTATAATTAGACTACATTATAAAGTCAAGCTTAATTATTTTGTTATATGTTTAATATTCCATCTTCTCTATCATTAAATATCTAATTTATATTATTCTCTGAGAAGCGCCATTGTTTTAAGTGTGTTATCCGATCAAGTTATTTTTTTCCAAAGATGATTTTCATTAGAAGTCCTCACCTCTTTCAACTATTCCCTATTCTCTGCCGCGTTTTCGGAACCCTATGAAATTGAAGAGTGTAGCCGGAATTCTCCCAAATGTTTGAAAGTGTCTTACCGTTTAATCTATCAGTTATCGATAGCTCAATATATCAAAAGAATTAAATTAGTAACAAAAGGTTTTTGTCTTAGGTTCTTTCTTCCTCTTTCCTGATTTGGGTCTACGTTTCTCTCTTCTTAACCCATTTTCGTAATTCTCGTGTCCAGTATATAACCGTGATTTCGTATTGCCTCTCATAAATAAGGTTAAATGGTTTAATAATAAGCGGGTTCTTTGGCTATTGCCATATTAAAACATCTTTTACAAGAATTAATAGTTTTTAATATTAATATGACAATGTAAAAATACAGGTTCCATATTGTTGATATTGATTTATTTCCTATTTTTTTTTATAATTTGTTTACCTGTGTTCGTAACTTCTTATTAATTCAATATTAACTGAATCGTTTTCGCCCGTCATCCAGGTTAATTTTTTACTTATGCTTTATATTATACAGAAAATGATATCACAAGCTATAACGCGTTTTGAATGTGCCTTAATTAATTTCCATCCTTTTCTAATGTAATATTTTATAAATTACCAAAACATAATAGAAAGAAAAACAAAACGAAAATTCAATTAAATTGGATCTGAATAAAGACCTCCTCTTTTTTAGTTACCTTAATTTCTTTAGTCTTAATTTCTCAAACTTTAAACTACCGAACCAATCATAAACCAGATATCCTTAAAATTATCTATTTTTTCTTTCTTTGTTACTTTTTTTTCAAAACACCAAAAAAATAATCGAATTTTATGTAAAGTAGTAAACCAGAACTGTCTGAGGTTATTTTATACTTGTCTTAGTTGGGTACTGGTCCTTAATTTCTTGGTCAAAAAATTTAGTAAGATCGCACTGTTGTCTCATGAGTGGTAATAAGTAGAAAAAAAGGGATAATATTTTATGTGAAATTATAATGTAAAATTGCCATTTATTTGGTGTTACATTTTACACCAAAAATAAATATTGGGTCAAAATATTTTAAAATTTATTTGAACGCTTTGGTTTTTGTCCATACCTCCGAATAAATTAATATGGTCTCTGCCCTGTGTTCCGATCATTGTCAATAGTATATATTCTCTCCTATTATTTTAACAATTCTTAGAATGTGTGCACCCTAGGTGTACAAATTTCGTAATACGGTCCTCAATCCTACTCTCCTTCTAGCAAACTGATAGCTCCAAGATTTGTTCAAAACAATTTTTCTTTATCCAAAAATATTTTTGAATTAATTTTTAGAGGACCACTATGTTTTTTGTCGGTACCTTACTTTTACTCATAATGTGTTCAAGTGATATCCTGGTGTTCTCATAATCCTTTAACTATATACATTCTCTATCTAGCTCTCTTTTTATTGAATCCAAAACTCTTATAATGAGAATCAGTATTGTAAATGCCGTCCATGCACAAAGTAGTCAATAAAAAACCGATTTGATAGGATAGTTTATCTAACCAGACATAGCTTTGTTTCCTTTTCCTAGGTCGGTTCCCTTAATTTTATAATATCCTTTTTTAAGAAAAGTTTAAAAAGTTTTCTTTTGTTGTTAACCTATTCTAAAGCGTTTTAAAAATAAGTATTTACAATATCGGTTGTCTTAATCATATCTACTCTCAACGTGGCACCACACTTACATTATTTGTTCCCGTTAAATAAAGTTTTAGGTTATAGATTGATACACCTTGACTATCTCTGGATCCATTATCTCTAATTTAGGTTGTCTCTTTTCATAGCATTAAATATAATATATATTCTTTCCCATTTTAATATCCTAGTCTTTTTGCCCTCCTTTCAAATCTTCTAATAACTTCTTCCCATTAGAAGAGTCAACCCAACTCTTAGTAGTGATTTGCCTATTATTTTCTCCTCTCAAAAATTCTATTTCCAATTTCCATATAATATACTCATGCGTATAATTCCTCACTATTTTATTCTAGGAGTTAGGGGTTCAAACTCTTCCTTTCAAGTTAAATGTATCTCATTTTTTTCCGTGGATATCAATGTGATATGAACGCAAAACTTTTAGTTAGTCTATCGTTCACTTACGGAAAAAATATATCGCTCTTTAATGAAATATTAAAGAGTACAAACAAGCAGTATTCGTTGATTAACTTGTTTACCACAAACTAGTCCGGTCAAATTAAAGATTGTTTAACCTCAGGTAAAAAGTTAAAATGGGTTAGTTTAACCAATTTTCAGGACCTACTTATGTAACGTATGCACAGTCTCGTACGCCAAAATTGGTTTAATATCCTATATTGATATGGGTCTGGTTCCAGATATGCACTGATCTTGCACTAGTACATATTTCTTGATGACTCTAATATACTTGGGATATGGCCTCGTTAAATAAGTTGCAAGTAACAACTTGATGCTCTATTTCAAATTGATTCAATTGTACTTTCTCTCTCATATCTAAATATGTTTGACCCATATTTAGTTGGTACTTTTCAGTAATCGATATCTTTTAATCATGCGTTTGAACTTACAGATGTGTTTTATGAAGGTTGTGTACTCAGTTGTGTCTTACTAAAAAAATTAACTGTATTAGAAAATCTATAAGACATGTTTTATTATTTTCTTTCCTTATCACTAGGTATTTGGGTATATGTCTTACATTTCTTGTATATCAAATTATAAGGATTTTGTCTGTCACTCATAGATATAAAATAGTTAAAAGGGTTTACTTAAAATTTTTACAGGGATCCTAATTTTGAGTCGTACATAAAAGGTTATTAATTCTGAATATGTTTTAGGATCTCGTTCAATATGGTCACTGTTCCCTAGTTACGTGCTATATTAAATTTTAATACTGTTGCACCCCCGGTATAAAAAGTTTCAGAGTACTGTATTGAGATTTAAGCTATATTCCAATTTTCATCTTATTTTTTCATCCTTCATTATTGAGACCAATATTTTACTTGGGTTATACTTTATTTATGATATATTTGATCTAATCTGTCGATAATCATAGTTGTTTTTAACACCTCTAAATTACGTACTATGGGTCTTTACTCAAAATAAAGTACCGTAGAATATATTCAGTAAATGTTTTATTTCTCTTATATTGTTTAGTAGAGCAAGACGTAATATTCTGTGATTTCAATTAAAGATTTAGTTGCCCAAAAAGTAGAAGGAACCAAACACATATGAGTTATACCTTAAATTTATCATAAGGAACTTAAATTTGAGGATTCAGTAACAAAAATATACTATAAAGGTTATATATATATTATCTGATATGTGTGGGATCTCTTTTAATAGGGGTCTACTGTCGTTTACAATTCGTATATATTATTAAATTTACAAACTGTTGCCCCCTCATGTTAAAAAAAGTGATAACAAGTAGCCCACAAATAGGTAATTCGTAAGCATACACTGGAGTCTTCATGATTTTCATTCATAATAATTTATGTACCTATATGTACATAAGAAATTAGGTCACTGGTCTTACATCATAGTTATTGAACTAATAAATACCTATAATATTTTGATGACTTGAGGTTGTTAATTTTAAAAATAAACGTAAAATTATACAGACATGTTGTTTCTCTTTCTGTAGGTTACTGTGGTACATTACATTCTGTGATCAATATAAAAATTGTTGCCATATGTACTTTTGATATAATTAAAAGGTATTTTACTTAAATTGTTATTACCTACTAAAAAATATATAATGCTTTAAGTTCGTACAAAAAGGTTAATTTATTACTGATATGTTGATCTCCTATATTTAATTATGAGTCACTGTCTTTATATTTCATATATTGAATTTAAAAACTTGTATGCTCCCCCACAGGTAACTATAAAAAGTTTACAAGGTCACTAAACGTTGGATGCTATTTAATTCATATTTTTACATTATTTTCATTTCTAATATTTTTTGCACCTATTTAGGTTGGTACTTTTTCCTATGTCACTGTCACTGTCTTCTATCATGTAGTTTGACATAAATTCTTGATCGTACTCTTGTCTTACAAAAAAAACAGTACAATATTAACATAGACCTGTTGTTTTTACTCTTCTTGAGGGTAATCTGTTTCTTACATTCATGGATTCCCCAAATTAAATAGATTGTTTAGCCCTCGGTATAAAAGGTTTAAATAAGGAGTGCTTTATACCCATCTTTTAATATTTCAAAGGGATTTCCATCCTATCTTTGCGTCAGTACCATATAGAAATCTACTTAAATAACTTCCGGAACTTTGACATGAATATTTTTTGATTTATTGGATTGGATTTCCGAATTTCAGGTCCCTGTCGTCTAATACCTTTCTCAACTCTTAAATTAAATAAGTAATTAGCCCCACATAGCTAATACTACAATAGGGGTCAACATACTCCGGTGTGCTATATATTATCCCAATATTCTATCATAATTTTCATCCCTTCATTATTTTTTGGACCCATCACATATATTTAAGGATCTCGAGTTTTACTTTTTTCAGTTTAGGTCCCTCACCTCGGTATATACGATGTGTTAGTATTTGAGTGTCCACAATTTTTAGGGATTTCCGTACTTTGGGGTCTTACAACACAATAATAACAAAGAAACAGCTGAGTGAACAACGTCATGTTTGTTTTATTTCGGTCATGGTTAAAATTACCTTGGTAGAGTTAATGAATTTTTGTGTTAGAAAATCTGAGGCTTAGTCCCCATTTTCAGGTGTTTAAAGTTAATAACGGGGTGAGAGTCATTCTCAATTTATGTTCTTCTCTTTTATAGGAACTCATTATATATTTTGTAGTTCAGTTTAACTCATTTCAAAAGATACTTAAACGAGTTATTAAACCTAGATACTGTGTTGGTTATTTACCTCTTCTAATAGTTCTCCATCTGTAGCGTATGTGTGCCCGTTTTAATCTCAAAATATCTACAAAACCTGTTGGCTACTCAGTTTAAAAAGTTTGCAAAAGAGTTCACAACATTTGATTGCAACTGATCTTTATGAACAGTTAATTATTTTTACTATCATATATATTGATGTGTCTCGCAAGGGATTTTTTTTTGATCACTCATATTTTAGGTTTCTTCAACAAATTTTTGGTATACTAGTTCTGTGACCAATCTACTTCTACATTCATATTCATGTGCCAGTTTATGACGATTAAATTTTGTTTAGGAACGTTTCGTATAGTTATGGGGTACCTACTAAAAATAATAAAAATTTCCCGTATTTACCTCTTTATGGAGTTGATTATTTAATCCATTGTGGTGTTAGTGGTACTGGTCTTACATTCTCTGTTTATGCAAATCTTAAACTAGTCTTGTGCCGCCTTCAAATAAAAGTTAAAGGGTTACTTAAAATTTTTGTTTCATGGATACGCTCTACTTTTGAGTCGTTATTTCTAACATAAAAAGTTAGTTTACTGATTATATATTATACATGATTATTTGTCTAGCAAAAAGGGTCCCTGTCGTACGAGTTCTATATTAAATTTAACTTTAGTTGCCCCCAGGTAAAAAAGTTACAGGGAGCAAAACGTTTGATGCTATATCCCAATTTTCATATTTTATTCAATTATGAGACCCATATTCCACTTTGGTACTTTATGTAGTAACTAGAGTCCTACGTTTTTCATATGCTTTCTCTTTAAATGTGGTTTTGGAACCAAGAATTTTATTAATGTACTATGGGTCATATCAACAAAAAACGCTAGCACATTTAGTAACCTTGTTGTTTTTGCCTTCTGTAGGGTACCTGTCTACATTACGCTTTGACCATTCAAATTTGTATTTCTCTCCCTTCAAGGTAAAAGAAATGATACGAAAAAGGGTTTAATTTAATTATACTTCAGTGATCCCTTCATTTGTGCGGTTTCGTTATCCCAAAAATAAAAAATTTAAATGGTCTCTAAATAATTTAGTTCTGTAGATCTAGTTTCTGAGATTTGTGTCTTCTGTTCGATAAGGGTTCACCTGTCGTCACTGATTCTATATTAAGAAGAGTTTTAACCATCACTTGTTTGCCGCACGAGGTGGTTAACAACTCGAAGCTTACCAGAGTCAAGTATCCCCTGTGTGTAGATGCTATATTTCCCAATTTTCATAATCTTTTCATATATTTCCATTATTGAGGGAAGCCGTCATCACTGTTCATATCACCTTCCGGTTAATAGTGTTTGTTTTAATAGGAAATTTTTCAATTATTTATAAATGTGTTGGGACCTAAAATTTATTACGTACGAATGGGTCTCACCAAAAAATAAACTGAGATGAAAAATACTACAGAACACTGGGTTGTGCTTCTATTCCTTCTGTGAGAGTACTGATACTTTCTGTGTGTGATACGCTAGAAAATTAATAATTAGTACTTGTAATGTCTCCTAGGCGTAAAGATTAATAAAGGGATTTACACGCTATCTTCAATTCCAGGACGTACTATTTAGGTAAGATCGTACCAAGCGAAGGTAATAAAATAATCATCGATATCATGATTGTACGATCATCCATATTAATGGTCAATTGTATGGACCGCCGAACAATTCCTATAACTATTATAACTTATCTACAGATTTATAACCTGTGTTTTAGTCTCCTCTAGTATGATTAAAGACTCCGCTACAAAGTCCAAACGTTGATTGCTACGTATTCCAAACTGTTCTATTTTCCATTTCAAATATTTTAACTCCTGTATTCAGTTTGTACTTTCCCAGTATAAGGTTCACATCATCATTTATTGTGTGTTTGACCCTCCTCGCATTTAAGTAAAGTTTATATTGGTTATCTATACAAAAATGATTAATATAAGAATATAGATGGAACATGTGTCAAAATGTTATCTAGTGTCGTCCTTCTTGTAAGGGTTCTATTCTTGAACACACTGTTGTCAGAATTTAAGAATTGCTTATTCCCCTCAGGTTGAAAAAATAGTTAAAGGTTTGAGTGTGTTCCAGATTTTATCTAGGGTCGTACAAAAAGGATACACATATATATTGATATGTTGGATCTCTTTAATGGGCACATGTCGTTATTCTCTATTAACATAAGAACTGTTGGCCCCCTCAGTTTAAAAAGTTGCAAAGTCACAACTTGATGCTTTATTTCAATTTCTTTTTCAATTTCAAATATTTTGACCCATATTTCGTTTTGTACTTTTCGCATGTTACTCCCTTACATTATGCGTTTGACATAATTAGGGGGTAGCTATTAGGGTCTAACAAAAAAACGTCAGTATTACAGACATGTTTATTTTCTCGGCATAGGAAGGTATCTGTCGTCACAAATTTGACATGTTATCAAATTAAAGATTGTAGTCCCCCTCAAATAAATAAGTTAAAGCTCGGTTTTGTTTATTAAATTTTAGGGCGGAACCTTAATTTGAGTCGTACAAAAAAACGTAGGATAATATATTCTGAATAATGATGGACTCTCTAATACACAACTAGGGTCTCACTCTGTCGTTACATGCTTTTTAAAATTTAAAATGTTGCCCCCAGGTAAGTTACAAGTGTTCAAAACGTTTGATGCTATTCCATTTTCATAATGTCTTCATTCAATTATTTGAGACCAATATTCACTTTGGTCCGTTTTAGCGTAGGTCACTGTCATATATCATGTTGTTTAACCCAAATTTTATTAGTCATGGCTTACAAAAAAAAGTGAACTCTACCAGACTTGTTTCTTGTAGTTAGCCTGTCTTGTTTACATTAGATATTCTGAATTAAAGATTTGTTGCCCTCTAAAGTAAAAAAGTTAATAGTGTTTACCTAATTTATCAGGACCTAATTGTGTCGACAAAAAAGTAATTATTCTGATATGTTGGGATCTTCATAGAGTCCACTGTCGTACATTCTATATTAAATAAAGTCTTGCCTCCCAGGTAAAAAGTACAAGAGTCAACGGTTGTTGCTATATTCCCATGCAGATTTTTGCATTCAATATTTTTGACCCATAATTTAGCGTTTTTGATAGGTACCTTTTCCGTAGCGCTACTGTATACCTCCAATGGCTAGTTTGTGACCTATCAAATTTTTAGGACCGTTATAGAGCCAACATTTTCGTAGCGTACTTAGTGGTCATTAACCACTACAAAACGTTTGCAATAAAGGGAATGTTTGTGTCTTCCTTCTGTAGTACCTATCTATAACATTGTGGCTCATTCAGTTTTCGCTATGCCTTCCAAAGAGGTGTAAAAAGTTAAAACGCTTTTTATTAGCTAAACGCAACGGCGTCATCTAGCCTGTCACGCATTTTGCATTTTCCCACTTGCTTTCAACATCGCGGACCAGAATGATACTGGCGTTCTCTCGGTGACACGTCATCCGTCCGACGAACTTACTCGTCGCAACCTCAGCTCTTACTAGCCGTCAGCGCGCCATATTTGCACCGTCTTCTCCCGGCGCAACGGTATGTATCCGGCGTCCCGTTGATGAGACATTATAACCTATAGAAGTATAATATATTCTATGGTCGCGCATTACCGTGACATGCTGCTAACGATATCCTTTCCAGCAAATTCAAAAGCTACCTCCGTTGTATTTCATCTGTGCCTAGGTTGTTCGAGTCTTATATCTTCTTCTACTCAATATTTCACGACTTATTGTGAGTCGTACATAAAAATATAACTATATACTTGATATGTTGGATCTCTTTCATAGGCACTTTTGTACATTCTATATTAAATTTAAAAACTGTTGCCCTTAGGTAAAGAAGGTGTTGCAAGGCCAGTCAAAAAATAGAAGTGTAATTGATTTCATATTCTCATTAAAAATTTTGACCTCATCATTATAGTGTGTTACTCATTCCACTTGCATTACTGTCTTAACCGGGGACATTCATGTAGTCTTGACATAATTTTTAGGAGCGTAACTATGGCGTCTTACAAAAAGCGTTAAAAATATGAGCAGACATGTTGTTTCTCTTTGTATAGATTAGTGTACTGTCTTACTTTCTTGATCAAATTAAAGATTGGGTTGCCCTTAAGTAAAAGTATAAAGGGTACTTACCTTAATTTTCAGGACCTAATTTGGTCTACGGAAAAAGGAAAAAGTAATTATTCGATATTTTGGATCTTTGAATAGGTCAGCTGTCCGTAATTCTATATTAATTTTATTAAAAAAACTGTTTCCCCCAGGTAAAAAAGTTACAGGAGTCACAACGTTGTACTTATATTTCCATTTCATATTTTTCATTTCAAAATTTTTGACCGATATTTAGGTTGGTTTTCCGTAGGTCAGTCTTACATTTCAATGTTATGCTAAACAATTTATTCTCGGTTAATGAACTCATGGTCTACAAAACAACGTTAGATATACGGACTGTTGATTTCTTCTGTACAGTCGCTTACATTCCTGTGGTAATTTTAAAGTGTGTTGCCCAGGTAAAGAAAAGGGGTTTATTAATTTTAAGGACCTTACTTTGAGTCGTACAAAAACGTAATATATTTGAATATGTTGGATCTCTTCAATAGGTCATCGTCGTAATTCTTTTTTACATTTAAAAACTGTTGCGGCACTTCCTTTAGCTTATCAGCATCGGAACATTTTGTTCTGTTTTATTCCCGATTTTCATATTTTCCAAACCCGTATTGGACCCATATTTAGGTGGGTACTCTTTTTCAGTAGTTCACTGTCATATATCATAGTTGTCTTGGACCCAAATTTTTAGTACGATAACTATCGGGGTCTTACAAAAAACGCCATAGGAATATACAGAGCATGTTGTTTCTCTTCTGTAAGTACTGTCTTACATTCTGTCGTGATTCAATTAAGATTGTTGCTCCCCTCAGGTAAAAAGAGTTAAAATGGTTGACTCAATTTTCAGGACTATTTTGAGTCGTACAATAGTTGCTAATATTATACTGATATGTTGGATCTCTTGCAATAAGGTCAACTTGTCGCTCTCTCTCTCATATAATAAAAGATTAGCATTGGCCACCTTCTTCAGCTGCAAAAAAGTTACGCACAATGTCGAGTCAGAGCAATACGTTGCGACCGCAGTAATCCACTTAGTGTCATTATTCGAATTTTTTCATTCAAGTTACTTTTGGACCCATTTTAGGGCGTTGGTTGCCTCGAGTATGTCAATCCTACTCATGCTGTTTGACATTAATTTTAGGACCGTACTAATGGTCCTACAAAAAATAACGTAGAATATACAGACTTTCTTTCTGTAGGGTACGGTCTACTTCTGTGATCAAATAAAGATTGTTGCCCCTCTCAATGATTAAAAAGTTAAAGGTTTTTTAACTTAACTTTTCTGACCTAATTTGAGTCGTACAAAAGGTAATGTATTCTGAGATGTTGGATCTCTTCAATAGGTCACTGGTTTACCTTTCTATTATTAAATTTAAAAACTGTTGCCCCTTAGGGCAAAAGTATTGCAAAATCAAAATGTTGATGCATATTTCCAATTTTCCAGTAATTTATCAAATTAAGATATTGTTGGACCCATATTAATAGTTTGCTACTACTTTTGCACTAGACTCACTGTCCTTTTACATCATGTAGTGACATAACTTTTCATAGGACAGCACGTACAGGGTCCTTGACAAAAAAACGTTAGAATATACAGAAAATGTATTTTCTCTTTGTAGGGTACTGTCTTACACTCGGTATCAAATTTTAAAGATAGTTAGTAGAGCTTAAGAGGGTCTTACTTTAATTTTCAGGAGCTAATTTGATCGTACAAAAAAAAAGGTAATATTATTCTGATATGTTGGATCTCTTTAAATAGGTCACTGTCGTACATTCAACTATTAAATTTAAAAACTGTTGGCCCCAGGTAAAAAGTTAACATAGATCAGTCAACCTGTTTGTTCACTTATTCCATTTTTTATTTTCATTCACATATGTTCTCATTCACACTTTCTCATTCACTTGTGATCAAATTAACATACATCTTCATTTACATATATTCTCATTCATGTATATCCTCAATCACATACATTCCACTGACATATGTTTTCACTCACATATATCCCCTTATTCACATTTTTTATATTCACATATTTACTCCATCAAATAAAAGCTCATTAACATAATTCCTCATTCTCATAGACCATAATTTACATTTATCCTCATTCACATATGTTCTAACTCTCATATATCTTCACTCGTAAATATACTCATTTACATGTGTTCTAATTCACATGCACACTTATTCACATATATTCTCATTTGCATATTTACTCACTCACAAGATTTTCCATTCGTGTGTATATCGTGTATATTCAAATATATTCTCATTTGCATATTTGCTAAATCACATGCTTCATCATTCGTGTATATGCTCATTTATATGCATTACATTGACATATTTTCTCAATCACATATATCCCTCTATTCACATATATTTTCAATCACATATTTTCTCTATAACATAATTCCTGATTCACTTATACACAATTCACAGTTATCCTTAATCATATATGTTCTCACTCTAATATATCTTCACTCATATACATACCCATTCACATGCGTTCTAATTCTCATACACCCTCGTCCACACATGTTATCTTCCACACGAGTCATCATTCACAAGTATTCTTATTCCCAAACATCCACATATTCTTCTGTTCTTCATTTACATATATCTTTTTTCACACTTATTCTCATTCATATATGTTCTCATTCATTTATTCTCATTCACAAACACCCAAATTTACATGTGTTCTAATTCACAAACATTTTTATTGACATTTATTCTCGTTCATATATATTTTACATTCACTTTCCTCTTTATATGCGTAATTGAATGTTATAATTGCAATTATTATTATTATTATTATTATTATTATTATTATTATTATTATTATTATTATTATTATTATTATTATTATTATTATTATTATTATTATTATTATTATTATTATTATTATTATTATTATTATTATTATTTTCTTTCGTAAAACATAATATAATTGAATCTATAACTTTAATGTTTAAAGAATTTCTTTATAACTTAAACATATTTATGTATCATTTTATAAATACGTTGTTATTGATAAATGAAAATATTGATACAGCAAAGTTTTTTTTCTTGTTGTTTTCTGTCAACTTTGCAGTCTCTATAAATACTGTTTTCGCTTATTCTTTTGTCCGTTATTCCACATTCATCACCTGATTAGAAGGCATTGCTAAATGAAGTCTTAGTCCTTAGATGATTTTCATTTCAAAAAATCGAGAGAAATGAGAGAGAGAGAGAGCGAGACGCAGAGAGAGAGAGAGAGAGAGAAGAGAGAGAGAGAGGAGGAGAGAGCAAGAAGAGAGAGAGACGAGAGACGAGAATGAGAGACGCACCGAGGAGAGAAGTCTTCCTGTACTAAACTAAAATTTCCGATTCTTAATGCAAGGAAAAAGATCATGATTTTGTATAACCCGCCTCTCTTAAAAAGTGCTTCATATAAATTCCGATCACTACGTCCCTGTTGCCATGCTACGGCTTCTCGTATAACCCTTCAGTAATCCACGAGTGGTATTTTTTTTTCATTTTTGGAGCAAAATAAAATAACAAAAAAGGGTTTAATATTATGATGAAAAACTGGGTATGCTAGCATCTCAATATCAATTACTACACTGTTCGAAAATTGTTTACGCGTGTTTTGTGGCGATGACGAAAATATGATATACTAGATTCACTCATATACTATATATAGTACTATATATTATATATATTATATCATTATATATATGATATAGTATATATATATATATATAGTATATATATACTATTGTATATATATATATAGAGTATATATTATATATATATAAAGTATATAATTAATATATACATAAGTATTACCAGTCTTATCATTCAAGCTCCAGCTGGCAAGAGGCCACAACTAATCACACGCGAGGGGTGCTTATATATTATATATAGTGATATATTAATACATATATATTACTATATATATAATATAATATATAGTATATATACTATATATATATATATATATAACATCATATATCATATATATGCTATGTATGGTAAGTGCGCAGTAGTGTATCGTATGTAAATGTATGTCACTGTATCTGGTAGTATGTATGTATGTTATATGTATGTATGTCATGTATGTTATGTAGTGTGATGTATGTATTAGTATTGTATTATGTTAGTGTCGATGTAATAGTAGATCGGAAACACCAACCATTAGATTTAAACAAAAGTTATGTCATAAACATATATCAACTTGTAAATTTAATATACTTTACGGTGTACTCCTCAGCATGCTATATCTATGTACTATGTATATCGCTATGATTGTAGACCATGTATAGTGTACATACTGTATACTGTTATCATGTATATTATAGTATATGTATATGTTTTGTCAATATGCTATAACACGTGTACATTGTAATAATTGTATAATGTGTATGGGACATTTGGTATGCCCACAAAATGGTAATTATACAAAATTGAGACATGCTTAAAATAATAACTTCCCTGTCAAAAATTCAGTCTCTTGTATTGTCATTTAATTAAGATCTGTTAATGATGCCCTTAAAGTATGCTGTATAGTTTACTGTATAAAACAAATACCCTTAAATTTACTACAAATTCTTTGAAGCCAACCATCGTAGAAGCAGAGTAAATATCATGGCTTAACAAATATGAGAGATGAGAGGAAGAGGAGAGAGAGAGAGAGAGAGAGAGAGAGAGCAGATGAGTTTGGTCATAGATGCGAGATGGATGAGAGAAGCGAGAAGAGAGAGAGAGAGAGAGAGAGAGAGAGAGAGAGGGAGAGAAGAGAGAGAAGAGAGGAGCGAGAGAGACGACTATCCTAGCAATATAAATATATGAATCCTTCTTTAAAATGTTCCTTGTAGTGCGTATTCCATTGGAAAAATATAATTCTAGATTGATCCAATCTTCAGAACGTATAGGGAAAAAAGATTTCGGGTTCAATAACTGTTGGAAAAGATTTCAATTGGGTAATTCTCATTCGCTATATAAAAAATCTAAATATGTGAAACTACGGTTTTAAAAGATTAAATATTTGCACCAAATCGCGAATTACCCACGTTTATGTAACTTGCAAAAACTACTATTAAAGGATTCTTTCAAATTTGTTAACATGATGCTCATCGTACACACAACACACGATCACTCGCACACACATTATGATAATATATTTCGGATCTGAGTATATATTATATACCTATATATATATATATATAGTATATATAATAGTATATATTATATATATATATATATATAGTATTAATTATTATCTATATATATGATTATTACAATATATATAATGAGTATATATATATTATATACTATATAATATATGATATATGTATCATATAGTATATATTATATAATTATAATATCGTACTATCAATACTATCAATTATACTATATCATATATATATATAACTATATCATACTATATATATAGGTATATATATTATATACTAAGTAATATAGTACATATAACTACAATATATATATATAATATATTACTAGTACTATAATATATTTAAGGTATTTGACTACTAGTAATATACTAGTACAATATATATGATATATAGTTCTTCGTTTGGCTCAGGTGGGTCACAGGCGAGCTTTTTGGCTCGACCCTGTAAGCATCGACAGGCATTCCACTCTGGCATTATGGGTTCGAGTCCGTGTTGCGGCCACGTGACACGGAACCACAAAAATATTGTCGTTAGTCAGTGAGAATTTTCTGCAATTATTTACCCTGATTGCGTTTACGGCATACGAGTGTAAATTACACGTGAATGCCTCAAATACACAACACAATCACACACCATAGCCAACAACATACAACAGACTAGTCTATTCTACAAAACCAAAATCACTCTTCTGCATGCTTCTGCGGATTGGGAAAAGAGCCGCGTACTCAGGATCGCGAACCGGCACTGACCCTTACGGTTGGCACAAGCAATTCCGGACTACGTCGCGCTGAAGCAACGGCTTTGCTAATCGGCGCGCTAAATATTCCTGCCCACCTTCCACTTGGTTCAGAAGTCATACAAATAGCTTCCCTGACCTCAAATTAACTCAGATT
>JABUQX010127015.1:10000-13297 GCA_015478945.1 Trachelipus rathkii | reverse complement strand
CGGTATTACTTCGTTCAGTTCAATTTGGGTGTTTAACCGTTTTCGCATTTGTAAATGAAACGCTTTTTCGCGTTTCGTGCGCCGCTTCAAATATATATATATATATATATATATATATATATATATATATATATATATATATATATATATATATATATATATAACTATATATATATATATATATATATATATATATATATATATATATATATATATATATATATATATATATATATATATATATATTTATATTTAATACCCTATATATATATATATATATATATACTATAATATATATATATATAGGACTATATACGGTATATATATATATATATACATATATAAACTACTACATTACTTAGTTACATGAACTTACATCTAATATCATCTACTCATTGAATGATTAGTTCTTAAAAATAGAATAGCATCTGCCAGGTTCTCCTTCATTTTTCCTCTTTGGTCTGATTTTATAATGCGAAGAGCAGAAAAAGCAGTTCCACGCTAACTTGCGTTGGAGGTAGAGCAGTAACAGCAATTTCAGCTTCTTGTACAATGTCTTGATACTCTTCGAAGTTACATAAAATTTTTCAACTTCTTTCAGTGCAGCAAAGAAATTTTATTTAAAGTTATGGAATATTGTGTACAAGGATTAGGAAGGACCTTGACCTTTTTCTTGAACCAATCGACGCTTTCGACTAAGCTCTTCAATATCTAGAAGCTTTTCATACTAATCTTCTGAACTTTCTGAAGAATGACTTGAGAAGGTAGTAACGGAGATAGTTGTAGTTTCATCACTTACAATATGTTTAGATGTATCCTTTTCTTCTTGAACTTCCTGCAACCCTTTAATACAAATGGCCACATTGCAAAGTGCAGATTTAGCTTTTTGTTGTTGTTCTTCAGTTAAGCTTACCCTGTAGATTGGATCAATATAAACAACAGCTAGTATAATATCATTGTCAATGAGAGAAATTTCTCTTCGTACCATGGAGTCTTTTATTCCTTCAGTATCTTAAATATAGATGGTATAAGGTTGAAGGTTGAATTTATTAGAATATAATCCAAATTGAAACATAAGGTGCTGGTTAAAAATCTTCGAAGTTTGCAATTGCATTTTGTGATGTGGAAGTCGAAAGTATATAAGCTTACGACCTCTTGAAAATTACCGACTCCGACTCCGACTCCGACTCCACCCTCTTCAAAATTACCGACTCCGACTCCGACTCCGACTCCACCCTCTTCAAAACTACCGACTCCCCGACTCCGCGACTCCGACTCCGACTCCGCAACCCTGTACATGGGCACCTCCTACCCCAACTTTGGTTGATGAAGACCAGCCTTGAGGAGAAGAGTGAAAATATTCATCTTGTGTATGCAAGGCCACTAGTACAGGCCCTCCTCAGTGGCTATGAAAAGAGGTTTGGCCACCTCTTTCAGAATAGGGATCTCCTTATGGCCACTGCCCTTCACCCCTCCTTCACCCTTAAGGCCCTAGAAAGCATTGCACCTGACATGGTGGAGGAGATCGGGGACAGGATTACCCGGAAGATAGGGGACTCCATCAAACCCACTGAGAAACAGCAGCAGCGTCAGCTTGGCCAGCCAACAGAAAAAGAACCCCACAATTCAGACGCACTCCTATTCAGTAAATTGTTTTCTAGAGTATTGGTACGCAGAGCAAGCCAGCAACAGGATGTGGAAATCGTCATACGAAAGTCCATGGAGGAGTGGGTGCCCTCTCAAGAAGATCCGAGCTGTTCCTGTTTCCCCAACCAGCATAGGGAGATATGGATAGATCTATTTATAAAATATAATACCCCCATTCCTAGTTCAGCAGCTGTGGAGAGGTGCTTCAGCGCGGGTGGGGACATCCTCAGGGCCAAGAGATCGTCCTTGAAGGAGGAAAGGTTTGAGGACCTTCTTTTCCTCAAAGGAAATATGGACCTCCTGCAGGAAGTGATTAGCCAGGAGGACATGGAGGAGGAAGAGGACCTATAGCTATGAAAGTATTTAACTATTTATGTAGTTAACATTTAATAAAAAAATTAAATAAATCTGTTTTACTATCTTATAAAAGGTTTAAAATGTAAAGGCATGCTTTCGTTATCGCGCAAAAGTTTACTTTGTAATTTAACGGTATCGCCGTAGGATAGCCGAATAGCCGCATAGTTAATGCCGCACTGAGGTTTTCAAAAATGCAGTCGGATAGCCGACGACGCACTAGTTAGGTGGCAAAGCCGAATAGCCGATGACGGACCTCGAAAAATTATAGCCGCGCCCAGCTCTGGACATTTGTAAGAAGCGTTCTTCTAGTGACCTTTCTCTTCTTTCTAATTTTTGTTTCTCTGCCAATCGGAATGGTCCAGTAGCAAACTTCCTCCATTGAGAAGGGTTCTTGAGACGAGACTTTCAGCACACTCTCATCTTTTCTCTATCCAACTTCCTCACCCCAGACTTAAAAAAAAAAACGTTATGCTCATTCTTTCAGGTATTCAACTGGTAATGTCTGGAACACAATTCCTTTATCTATTTTCTCAACTACCTTTGACTTGATCACTTTCGAAGGTTTATCGGTCTTTCAGTTGGCAACTTCTTCAAACTCTCATACAATTTGGTTGGCCTCCGACCTTTCCCCACCAGACGATATATATATATATATATATATATATATATATATATATATATATATCTATACCTTTCCCCAACATATATATATATATATATATATATATATATATATATATATATATATATATATATATATATATATATATATATATATATATATACTATCCATATATATATATATATCTATATATATAGGCCCTGTTATGTTTTAAGACTCCGTCAGTTTTGATTTTTTTTTTGTTTTTTTTTAACATATTGCTAGTATATGATACTAACAATGAATTTCAGGGGTGATGGACATGATTCAAAAGTTCGAAATATTTTAAATAATTATTTAAAAATCACATTTATATCAATAAAATTTTTAAAAAATGAAATATCTCGAAAAGTACGACACTTACAGAAAAACCAATTACATATTTGAAATCAGCGTATAAAGCTTATTACAAAAATGTAAAACAAAAAAAAACAAAAAAAAATATTTTTTTTTATAAATGAAATATCTCGAAAAGTACAACACTTACAGAAAAACCAATTACATATTTGGAATCAGCGTGTAAAGCTTATTACAAAAATGTAAAAAAAAATTTTAAAAAAAAAATTAAAAAAAAAAAAAAATTAGGGGCTCGAGCCAACGGGGAGAGAAAATATATTATAAATAAAAAAAAA
>JABUQX010127015.1:0-5000 GCA_015478945.1 Trachelipus rathkii | reverse complement strand
TTTTTTTTGCCATTGTCGTAATGGTAACACTCCCTCTGTCGACGATTTCAACACTTAGAAATTTCGCTTATAACCAGGATTGTATAGGAAAACTTTTAATCGTATATATATATTTAATATATACTATATATATATTATATATATATATATATATATATATATTATATATATAAATAATATATAATTATATATATATATTATATATATATATATATATATATATATATATATAATTAATTTATATAATATATATATATATATATATATATCATACTATATATAATATTATTATATATATATAATATATATATTATATTATATATATATATATATATATATATATATATAATATTATATATATATTATATATGGGCGTTGAACACCAGCCCGTTTACTAAAGGAAATTACTTTATTTCCGTGATTAAAATATCTCAAAATATAGGATAATAAGATACTCATTAAATTCAAATTTAAAATCCTAAATTATATATATATATATATATATATATATATACTAGATATATATATCATATAATATATATAATATATATATATATATATATATATATATATATATAGATATATATTATATATCAGTGGCGCGCTCCTGCCCCTTCGTTACATGTTTGTAACAACGGGACCACTTTTTTTCCCTATAGTTTGAAGTATTATGGATTTATTATTGGAAAAACCTTGTGGAATTTATATATATTATAATGCTATTTCTTTTCTGTTTTAGTTCTTGTTATATATTGTAATACATGTTTGATGAATTTTAAGTCACAGAAAGTATTAGAATAGATATTATTGTGACTCACTTTCTGTTGTAATTATACAAAAAGCTTTTCTGGAAGACCTTATATGAGGATTGCAGCTTCATCTAAGGTCAGTTCTACAATTGATGATAATTAATGTTAACTTTTATGATTTAATTTATCTGCCCCTGGCCCACCTTATTAGAGGGGCCACACCGCCTCCAGAAAGCCGGCCACCGCTCTAGGGCGGTTCCACAGGTCAAGAATAGAAGTTACAGCAAAGGTGGTACGGGGAGCGTCGAGGGCGGGGCACTCCAGAAGGAAGTGCTCTATTGTGTCCGGGGATATACGACATCTAGTGCAAATGGGGGATATAACGTTGTCTAGTTTGAATCTGAATTTATATTGCATAAGATTTGGGTGGTGGCCTGATCTGCTCCGGGCGAGGTTAATTTGGTTTCTTCTGGACAGTGATTCTTCTGTAGGGGAGATGTTTGGGGATGATGGGGTGTTTAGTAGTTTGTTATTGGGGCGATTTTGTAGATATGTGTTAGTTAAATTGCGGTATGCGATGCTGAGAGAGCCAAGCACCTATTTGGGGCGTCGGGGAGAGAATGTTGGTAGATGTCCAGTTATAAGGTTTGGGTGGGAGAGAGGGGGGGGATTTTGGTACGGTGTGGGGGTGGGTTGGAGAGTATTTGGTGGCATGGATGGGTTGGATTGAGTGTTTTCTGGAAAAATTGTGTCCCTACCATGTTCAAGTGGGTAGGGATGGGAAGGATGTGTGTCTCGTCATGTAAATGCTGGATGGGGGTTGTTTTCGTACATCCAGTGATTATTCTTAGGGCAATGTTTTGTGTAACTTGCAATTTATTTATGTTGGATTGTGATAGTGCTGGGAACCATGCGGGGGAGGCATAATTTATATTAGTTCTGTGGAGTTGTTTGTAGATTGTGGTAAGGGTGTGTTTTCTGTCGCTGAAGTTGTGTTGGGAGAGAGTTCGGAGGGTGTTTAATTTCCGTTGGGTTGAGGAAGTAATTTGGTCGATGTGGGGGGAGAAAGTCATATGTGTGTCGTAAGTGAGTCCTAGTATTTTTGGGGTTTTGTTTAGGGGAAGGGGGTTGTTGTTCAAATAGACTATTGGGTGGAATGAGGATTGGTGGCGGTCAGTGGTTAGGAGGGTAATGGAGGATTTAAGGGGGGAAGCTGTCATTCTATTGGTGAGTAGCCAGGTTTCTAATAATTGTAGGTATTCTTGGGTGTGCTGGGTGGCTGTGTTTACAAGTGGATGTTGGGAAATGAGACTGATGTCGTCTGCGTAAGTGATTAGTTTGGTGGATTGGTTGGTAGGGGTGGGCAGATCTGCTGTAAAGAGATTGAAGAGGAATGGAGAGAGAATGGCGCCCTGTGGTACGCCGTTTTGCAGTTTGATGGAGTGTGAGAGGGTGTTTTTATGGAGGACTTTGGCATATCTATTGGTAAGGAAATTTGAAAGCCACTTTTTATCATTGTTTTCTAGGGGGGATTGAAGAATTTTTTGTATAAGGATATATGTGGGGACAGTGTCAAAGGCTTTGTTAATGTCGATGGCTGTAAGTATGGATCTGTGTGATGGGGATTGGTTGAAGCCATTAATTATGTGTTGTGTGAGGGAGGTGAGGGCTGTTGTTGTTGAATGGTTTCCTTTAAATCCATGTTGGAATTCTGGGAGGGTGATGTGTGGGGATATTTTTTTTAATATTAGTTTCTCCAGCAGTTTGCTGATGGTGGAGAGAAGAGAGATTGGGCGATAGGAGGATGGGGAATTGGGGTCTTTTTTTAGGTTTCAATTTTGGGATAATGAATGCTTGTTTCCAGATTGGGGGTATATAATTAAGTTTCCAGGATTTGTTAAAGATTTCTGTGATGAGAAGAATTGCTTTTCCTCCTAGGTGTTTCAGGTGGAAGTTTGAGATTGAGTCTGGTCCTGTTGCTGGTGAATTTTTAAGGGTTTTGATTGTCTCTGATATCATGTTGGTTGTAAAAGGAGGTGGAGGGTTGTGATCTGAGGGAAGTTTTTTGAGTTGTTTTTTTGTTACTCTATTAATGAGGAGAGTAGGTTTACGGGAGATATTAGCGTAGTGTTTTGCGAGGCTGTCTGCTTGTTGTTTTGAGGAAGGGAGGGAGTTGTCGGGCAAGGATGGGGATTCGTGTGAGGGAGGGGGGTTGTTTTGTGAGTTGTTTAGTTTTTTGATAACCTGCCAGGTTCTCTTATTATCAATGCGTGAGATGTTGTTTTGTAGGTATTCTGTAAATTTGTTAGTAGTGTTAGTGGTTATGAGATTAGAGATCTGAGTGTTTAGGTTAGTTATTTGGTTAGTGATTAATGTGGTGTATGGTCTGAGTTTTCGGAGGGAGTTTCTTTGTTTAATAAGTTGACTGATCTCGGGGGATAGTTTAGGATTGTAGGATTTTCTGTGACCCTTAGGTATGTAGAGGTTGGCTGATTTGATGATTGTGTTGTTTAAATGAATGATGGAGGTGTTTAATGTTGTTATGTCATGTATTGGTGTAGGGTTTATATGGGATTCAATATGGTTAGTAAAATTCTGTCCAGTTAGCTTTTTTGTAGTTGGTAAATGTGGTGGTCTTTTTTTGGGGGGTTTGGTGGGGGGAGGTCAGAGATATGAGGATAGGGAGATGATCTGATTGTAGGTCGGTGGTTGTGTCCCAGGTTAATCTGTGATGTAGGGAGGGGGAACAAAATGTGACGTCTGGTGAGGTGGGGGATTGGTTGGCTTGGGGAGGGATTCTGGTGGGGAGTTTTTTTTGGAGTTAAGGATATTCAGGGATTCCAATTCATTAAGGATATGGTTGCCCCGGGGATCAGATGGGTAGTCCTCATACCAGGCAGTGTGGTGGGCATTTAAGTCGCCTCCAAGGATGAGATTTGGGTATGTAGCTATTGTTGATAGGGGGGGTGTGAGGTTGTTTGGGGGCGGGTTTGGGGTGGTCGGGTGGCGAATATAAAGGTTGAAGATGTTGTAGGTGGTCTTGTTCAGGAGTATGGAACAAGATTGGGATTTTATTAATGCGGCGGGGAGTGGTGTGGAAGTGTTAGTAGTTGTATTATGGTATGGTATGCTGTTGTGGATTAGTGTTAAAAGGGAGGGTGAGGAGGTTGGGCAGGGGAATATATGGCATCGTAACCATAGAATGTGGGGAGAGGGGTGTTTTGGGCGAGGGAGGCTTCTTGGATGATAGCTATGTGGATATTGTGTTTTTTCAGGAAATGGTTAAGTTCTATGGATTTGTTGGTTAAGCCATTAATATTGAATTGTAGTATGTTGAGTGTTTGGGGATTAGGTTTGGTCGGAAGGGGGTTTTGGTTGGTGGTGTGGGGGCTACAGGTTGCACAAGTGTAGCCCTTATTGAATCTGGGGAGGGGTCGGAATGGTGAGCAGGACTGGTGTACCCATCCTAGGCATCTAATGCACTGGATGCTGTTTAGTCCGACTCGTTTTTGGCAGATAGGGCAGTAATATTTAGGGGGTCCCGGGTTGCTCTCGACATCTCCCGACCGTAGGAGTAGTAGTCTCCCTACAATGAGAGTAAAGACAGACAGAAAAGGCAGATTTGAGATATAGACAGGTAAATAGTAGGAGGACCGATAGCCATAAAAAAGATTAGTGTAAAAAAATGACACTGTGGGCCCGGACCAAGTCAGGTTCCTATATAGTGATATTGAACAGCAGACCCTCCTCGGTGAGGAGGGGGTAATGAGTGTAACTCTTGCAAGTACCACCCCGGGCCGCAGAATTCTAGACTATCTTCTCACCGAGGTGGCCCTAAGACGGATTGCCCTGGCTGATAAGGGGTACACATCATCAAGCCTATATATATATATATAATAAATATTATATATCTATAATAATAAGTAATCATAATATATAAGGTCAATAATATAATATATAATATACCCAATATGATATTAAATAGTATCAAATAATAATATTATAATCTATATTATATTACTAATATACTACACTATAGCCGTATACGCGAAGTACTAAATTAAGTGATCTATCAATAAGATATAATATATAATAATCACTTGATATATATGATTATACTAATATATATCATATCATATATATATAATAATATATATAACTAAATATCATATAATAATAAATTATATAACTAAAATAAATAATTATATATATGTAATTATATGATATATATATTATATATCAATCTCTCTC
>JABUQX010127014.1:0-28824 GCA_015478945.1 Trachelipus rathkii | reverse complement strand
ATACTCCTAGCCCTTCATGTTCTGCCACTTTATAGTATTTGTCCAGTAAACAGTATCATGTTCACTTTCCTCTAACATTCCCATTCATCAATTCCACCCCTCCTCCTCACCATTCCCCTGTAAACACTCATAAACAAATTAAAATAGCCAATGGCGACATTACACACCCTGCTCAATCCTCTCTCCACCCCAAACATCTCACTCTCCTCCCCTCCCTCTCACACACATTCTACTATTCCTACAAAGGCCCTAATACCTTTACCTAATTTACCCCCACTCCATTTTCTCTCTCCAATGTCTCCACACCCACCCTTCACTGACATATGTTAAATTTTTAAACACTCATATCTTTCTCTTTTCTTCTTTATATTTCTTATTAAAAGTATTTTGTAAACATTTGTCCATACACCTTCTTTCTTCCTTGTAATTCTTCCTTAAGCTTTCTATTCCGTTAATCCTTTCTTTACTCTTTCTCAATTTGGTATTCTACTATACACTTCTTTCTTTACCACACTTAAAAAGATATTATATACTTATAATTTTAATATTCTATCATATCTCCTTTTTCTTTATATAGGGAACTAAATAACTATCTCTTCCTATCTTGTGGTACCTCACCACTCCTCCAACATTTATTATATAACCTATACAGCTTATTCCTCCACCCCTATACTCCTTTCAACATTTGTATTTCACACCATCCAGACCTGTGATCCCTTTTTCCTTAGGTCTGTTGCCCCACACTTCCTCCATTTGTATTTCATCCTCCCCTCCCTCCCCCTAATTCACTCCCCATCCTCACTTCTTGCAAATCTTCCTCCCCTCCCCACCCACTTCATTCAATAATCCACTAAATACTCCCCACCTCTTCTTACGACACCCTATCCTTTCCTCCTATCCACTCCTCGATTCCTCCTGACCTCTTCCCCCCAACTCCCTCCTTTCTTTCTACCTTTTTTATTTCATTTCTTTCCAGGAACATCTTGTCTCTGATCTGCAATTCTTCTTCTGTCACTTTTCTACACCCATTCATCGTTTGCTCTTCTTCGCCCTTCCACCGTCTTTGTTCCAATTTCTTAACCCTTCTATATTAAAAGCTTTGCATTCATCTAGCCTTCGTACTTCTCTTTCTGTTCCTTTTTCCTTTTCACCACCTCCTCACCTCCCCACTCCACCATTCACTCCTTTCCTTCTGTTTGCACTCCAATTTTTACTCCTCCACATACCCTTCTAGCCTTTTCACATACTGCCTCTTTAATCTCATCCACTCCTTTCCACCTCCTTAATTCCTGTCCCTTCACTGTCTCTCCACCTTTTCCTCCATACCTCTCCTAAACTCCCACTCTCCCATTCCACTTTTCCACCTATACCTCAATCTCTCCTCCTTTACTGATCCTACTGTCACCTTCTCTCCCAATTCCTTATCTCTAGCAACCACCAAATAGTGATCCGATATCCTCTCCCTGCTCTCTTCTAAGATGACATTCCACACTTACTTATCCTTCCCATTTATTATCATCATAACTATACCTGCTCCTCCCCCTGTTATCTCACTCCTTCCATGTATACTTATGATTTTCACTTTTTTGAACCAAGTATTCACTATCATTTTTCTTTCAACACACAACTCTAACAGACTTTCACCATTAATATTCCTCTCCCCTACCCCAAATGGTCCTATAATTCTCCCTACCTCCTCCTTCCCACTCCTGCATTCAAATTTAATAGACACTTATCATTTAATTCTTGAAACTTTTCCTAACATCAGTCTAACTCACTCCAAAAATCTTTTCTTCTTCCTCCTTGCTCCATTCACTGTGTATATGTGCAATAAAACCCACATTTCCTGAATTTCACTTTTACACATTATCCTCGAACTCAATTTGCTGCACAACCTACCTTATCCCACACCTCTTCCTTCATAACTATTCCTACCACCCCTTCCCTCGCCCTCACTCTCTTGTTCACCCCTGATATACCCTTGAATTTTCCAAAGTCCATCTCCCTTTTTCCGTTTTAGTTAACCCTAGCACATCCAACTTTTTCTTTTCAAACATAACTCCTAATTTCCTTCTCTTTCAAATCCTCATTTACCCCTCTCACGTTCATACATCCCACCCTAATTACCTCTCTCCTCCCCATCTTTTCCCTTCTTCTATATATTCACTCAGGCTGCACGCTTTGTGGGACTCCCCACCCTAGGCGCTTCCCAACACCTAAGGCCACCACCCCGCTCACCAAATATACCCACAACAATAACAACCACTAAAAAAAGCTAAAATGATAATATAAAATGTTAAAACCTACACTTCATCAATAGACAAAAAATAATTAGATGAACCAATTCAGGACCCCAAAAGTAAAAATGGTCCAATATATTTAGTATAATCGATCACTTTAATAGATCGTGATTAAAATTCAAAAAAAAAATATGATTAAACTAAGTTGGGACCCAGGGAATTGACAAGATCCAATATATTCGGTATATTCAATCACTCATATATCTCTATTAAACTTCAACAAAACTGCTAAATTAATTCGGGACCCTGGCGATGGAAAAGGTCCAATATATTTAATTCTTTACAATAGTCTTTCAGGATTCTTTCCAAAAACGTAAATATATGGTTAGAGTATTTCGGCACCCTGGCGATAGAAAAAGTCCTATATATTCACTACGATGTTCTTTTCATAAATTAATTCGGGACCCTGGCGATGTAAAATGTCCAATATATTTTATTCTTTATAATCGTCTTTCAAGATTATTTTCAAAAACGTAAATATATGGTTAAAGTATTTCGGAACCCTGGAGATAGAAAAAGTCCTATATATTCAATACGATGTTCGTTTTCATAGATCGTTCTAACTAAGTTTTGTTTTCCAATATTGAATATGTGGGAAGAATCTTATGAATGTTAACGTAGTCTCAACCCAAAAGTAACTAATTTCCTTAGTATCTCGAATGTTCAAATCTTCAAAATGTATTCCACTTTATAAAATTTTGTTCAGGAAAATTTCAGTGAAGTTTCTCTCAGATTAACTATATCAACAAGTCCTGGTAGCTGGGTACATTTCTTGAAAACTATTCGTATTAATTTTTAAAATCTAAAAACTTTTAGTTCGATTATGATGACATATACTTCAGCTCCTTGATATATATTTTTTTCTTTTTTCCCTTTCCTTCCCTTTTTTTTTTTTTGTAGTTTAACTTAATCTCCAGTTTCAATTCGTTATATTTTAAAAGAGACGCTACCAAAAATCAACAACTTTAATATACAAATTACGATATATATATTTTCCTTTCTTACAAGTATTAAACCATTTATATATTTCTTATCTACAACGATCGTGGATCAAATTTTAACATTGTTTAAATAAACGTAACTGCAGAGTTAATTGTTTAGATAAACGTAACTGCAGAGATAATATCGAGCTTCACAAATAATGATTTAACAGGTACTGGTTTATGGTTTTAAATATTGTAATCACTTTTATTTTTCGTAATTTATTTTACTTAAACTGTAAATAATTTAAGTTTCTATTAAAATATTTTTTATTTGTTTTTATTTTAAGAAAGATTTCGTAAAATTACAATTTTATTATCCAAGAATTTAAAATTGCGTTCTTTTTCTTTGCTTAAATTTTGTAACTTATTTCCTTGTAAATAGATTTTATATTAAAAGATCGCACTAATTATTATCGTTGTTGAACACCTTTAATTAAAATATCCAATTTGATCACAAATATACAAGAAATATTATAAGTCAAGGGGTCACAGCTAAGTACAACACATCCAGCTCCTCTGACTTCTCGAGTATATATATATATATATATATATAAATTGGGAAATTTATTTTTGTTTCTCTTTTTCTGCCTATTAAAATAAAGGATAGTTTTTAAATTACTCATAATTTGCAAACCATTTTTTTTTTTTTTGAGAATTAACCACTACATTTTATTAGCATTTAGTTATAAAAAAGGTTTTTGTTATATATTCCAATCAAATTAAGGATTTTAAACTTTGAGAGAGATTTTTTAATATTTAATAGCATTGAAATGGATTATTTATTAGTACTATAAATATTCAAGGACTTTGATTGTTCCTGACTTGCATTTCTAATTTTAGCTAACCCCGGGCCCCGAGCTATAATTAGAAAGGCAGCCCCGCCCCGGCAAAATTCCAGCCCCGGTCGTTTATTAACATATTAAAAAAAAATTTTTTGGAAAAAAAAATAAAATAAATAAAAGTCTTCCATAAACCCCTTAGCATTTTTGAGTACACCCGGCATTTTTGAAGACCGAATTGCCCCGTTGTACGGTATATATATATATATTATAATATGTATATATTATATATATATATATATATATATATATATATATATAATATATATAATATATATTATATATATATATTACCGTAAAATGGGGGAAAACCGGTGGTCAAAAAATCGCCGTTTTTTTTTTTTTTTAGATGATCTTGAAAAAATCGAAATTTTAAGTTACGTCTATACTTAATAGTTTTTTCTCACAATTTAGAGTTTCCTTAATGTTTAGAATAAGAAAAATAATAAAAATTTTCGAAATGAATATTTTTAAAAAAATTTTGAAAATTCATTTTCAAAAAAATTGAATTCGCGTGAAAAACCGGTCAGTGGCGTCGGGTAGAAACGGTCATAATATTATTTCTTTGTGCTTGTCCAAACTAATTTATAATTATTAATTTTAAATTAAATAGAGTCTAATTTATTTTTATGTTGATTCAAAAACACAAGTCTAAGTTAAATTTTATTTAACATTTTTCAAACGTTAATTTTTACACAAAATTTTGAAATTTTTTTTCATGTTTTATGGCTCAAATTAGCATTTTTAAAAATTGAATTATAAGGAATTGTTTTAATAATTCTAATAATTAATAATAATATTTTCAACTTTTTTTAACAAAATTGGCCCACTTATTTACTTGTAGCGCCTATGTACGCACATTTTCACCTCGTTTGGAACTTTTTACGAAATATTGTTTCACAATATTATAATTTAAATGTATGAACAATCAATTTTAATTTATATTAGGTTGTAATAAACAAACAATAATAATGCATTAAGTTCAGAATTTTTTATTTTCAATACAGTGTAATGTATTGCACAGGTGATGTGAACTTTTTTTTTATCCTTAAACTAGATAGAAGAAGGATATGTATAGAAAACGTAAAAACAAAATTGTCTTATAGTCTACCATCCATAAAAATTAGAACCAAATATTATTGAAAAACTAAAAAAAAAATGGACATTTTTATACAAGTTTTATATTGACCGGTTTTCCCCCGAAATTGAAAAAAACTTTAACTACTTTAAAAATAGGCTTAAAATTTTAAATTATTTTACATGAAAATGTTAAAAAATAGGACTTCCCAATATGCATTCTAACTCAAAATTCTGATATCTTAATTCTACAAGATTCACGAGGTCTTAAAAATATTTTTTTGCAAAAAAAAAAAAAAAATTTTTTTGCCAACTCAAAAATAAAAAATCATTTTATTAGTAGTTTGGTAACTTCTCTACCAAAAATTTTTATATTTTTTTTAAAATGTAAACTATTTGCTACTTAAAAAACCTTTCTCTAATCAGACATAGATTTTATGCAGTATGAAAAATTTGACAATTTATTTAGTGTGACTGTTCCGGATCTTCTTCGGGTATAATATATATATATATATATATATATATATATATATATATATATATATATATATATATATATATATATATATATATATATATATATATATATATATATATATATATATATATATATATATATGCAAATGTAGCACAATTCAAATTTTTGAATTTTATTTAATTTTTCATAATTTTTTTAAATACCACATTTAACTTAATATATACGTATATATAAAATAATATTTCATTTTTGAAAAATTATTTCATGTAAATTTAGCCAAAGCCAATGTCACTCTTAAATGTTCAAACAAACTAAAGTTGGATAATGGGTAACATCGATATCCGATAACTTACGATTATCGGAAAAAACAATAGAAATCTGATAACATTACCTCAAAGCGGACTATTACCAAATTTATTATTTATTTAATAATTTATTTATTTATTTATATTTATTTATTTATTTATTTATTTGTCCTATATATTTACCCTTAATAAATTATGATCTGTGGCGAATTTTTTTCTGTGAATGTGTTTTGAATATCGTTCTAAAATTATACACATTGTTTTTATTGGTATCAACCTTAAGCCAAATCATTAGAAGTCAAATAAGGAATCTTTTGAAGCCAGGTGAAGGGTGGAAGGAACTTCACAATCTCTTTGTAGGAGTTGAAGAAAACAAAGTTTATGATGTTTGTTCACAGTTTTTTGCTTACAAATGGAATAAGAAATTAGACATGGCTGGAAATTTATCTTCAATAAGACCACTCTAGGGTAATCATCAGGAAGAAATTGTCAAAATTCAAGAGAAGAATGAAGGTACATTGCCAGAGATATTTTTCATATGTAAGATTTTTGGAAATTTTTGGCCAAGAGGAAGGAAATATTAAACCCAACTATATGGCTCTGGCCAATGGATTCATAAGTAATAGAAAAGAAAAAGATATATAGATGAGATCGGAAACTAGGTTTTTGCACAAGAAGCAAATAAGATTGGCAATCAAAGGTTAAGTACAAGAAAATCAAGTAAGCGTTAACAATAAAAGGGAAGCTACAGAGAAAAATAGCACCAAAGTATAAAATGAAGAAATTTCCCTTTCCATTACTGCCATTTTAAAAGGTCACTGGATCAAAAGTTGCAGAAAATGGATTGCAGATGGTTAGACCAGAAAGAAGGGGCAAATTTGCGATTAAAAATGAAAATTAAAAAGAAAAAAAGAAGTTAATGCTTTTATGTTAGCAGTAGATGAACAAGGGTTTTTTATTCTGAAGAAAATGCATAAAGGAAAATTGGTATTTGGAAATGGGGCTACATTAACATATAACAAATTGAGCAAAAGTTATTTTTAAAACTTATAATAATTCAAGCATTCAGTCAAGGTAAAATCAGCAAATGGTCAGGAAGCCAAATGTGTTATATATATATAATATATATATTTTATATATATATATAATATAATATATTATATATATATTATATATATATAGTAGTATATATATATATATATATATTATATATAGTATATATAATACGGTATATATATTTAGGGATGGCCGAATATTGAAAAAGCCGAATACCGAATATTCGGCTAAAAGTATTCCGGCCGAATACCGAATATTCGACCGAATAATCACTTCGCTATTCGAGCCGAATAGTTTTTTCAAAGTTTCGTTCATCCATTTAGGGAAAAATATAGAAAACTTACACTGCGTCAACAAAAAAAAAAAGGTGAAACATCTTTTTTGAATGCGACTTTCGTGTAGCAGAATATATAGATGAACGTTCGTGAAACGGCGTTGCTGATTACCGCAGGTATACCTTTCTCGGGATAATTTACTGTATCATCATCCAGTGTTTTGTGACAATCATGGATCCCCATTTTTTGCATATCCCACTAGGAATGACCAAAATTCATGTGACGCACTACGGGAGGGCAGTTTAGACGTCACCGTTCCGCATGATATCTACACAGTAGCAGCAAGTTTACATGCGGTCGATATGGCGGAAAGAATTGGTAAACGTTAGTTACGTCTACATGTATGGAATTCACAATGCACTTGGATGATTGTCTACATCCATCTAGAAGATACCAGTTCGGATGGTCCGTCATTGTTCACCCAGGGTGAACTGAACGATTTTGTATGAGAGTTGTATTTGCTGAAGTTGTTCCTGAGCTGTTGGCTTCGAGGTTGCATGGAAAAATGACTACTGGACCATGGCACAAGAGTAACATTTTTATCGTAACAGAGGAAGCAGAAGCTGCGGAGGACCTCTTCCAGTCAGATGGTAACCTTGTGAAGTTGCAGGCCTACTACTGCTATGGGACTCCCAGCATCCGATGCAGGTGAGTGGCGACTGTTTTTTGACACTTCCAAGAGCAGTTTAAAGTGTATGTTGTTGTTACACAACGGCAACAGGTAGGCTTCGCGTTGGCCAGTAGGGTACTCGAGTTACGGAATGAGAGAGGAGTAATGCAAAAAATCAAGACAGCTTTGGAGAGCATACAATATCAGCGTTGACAATGAGATTGCGTAAATATTGCGGCGACCTCCAAAAATGGTAAACATTTAGGCTTGCGCACCAAGCAGGCTTTCACCAAAGTATCCCTGACTTCCTGTGCTATTGGGACAGCCGGGCGGCAAAGAGTACTGGACCCAAGGAGAATGTAGCCACCGAGGGAAAGAGCGCGTTTGGACTCCAGTTGACAGGAAAAAATCGTAGGCGTTGAACCACTTGTAACAGAATGAGAAAAGCATCATCTTACCTCCACTTACAATAAAAATCGTTAGTCTTTGATGAAACAATGTGAAGCGCCCTGGGACCATGGATAAGGAATAATAGGTGCGTTCCGCTATATAGTGCTACAAGCGTTGATCCTGGTCTGACTGACGACGAAAAAAAAAAGCTGGGATATTTGATATTGAGCCACCCACCAAAATATGAAGACACTCCTGCACAATGATTGCTTGCCTTTGCTAACAAACATTGAACTGTGTTAGGAAGGCAAGAGACGTTGAGAAGTGCTTTTTGCCGAGGGTGTAGCACAGAAATTTCTGAGCGGGAACAAGGAAAGGGCGAAGAAAACACAACGGAAACATTGTACAGGAAAACTTGCTTCAGACAAAGTTTCAAGTTACATCTAATGAGATGTAAGATATGAGTATAAAGTGGCACTACTTACAGTTCTCACCCATAAAGAAAAAGTTTCCGAAGAATAACGCTTTAGGCGATGTTATGAGGAAGGCATGGGTGAGTCGCTTCCAGTCAAGATCCAATAAAGTTTCATGGAAGGACAGATTAACACAGAGGCAAGTTGGGATAATCAAATATGAAAAAATGAGGCAACGACTGATTGAATTGAGAGAGACTGTGAGATGAGGGAATTTCTCAGAACAGAACTATAAGCACAGAAGATGCGTCTACGAAGAGAAAGTTACTTAGCCATACGAGGTATAGTTTACATTAAACTAAACCAAAAACAATAATCCTTCTAATTGACATTCATTGTTGTCCCAGTATTACAACTTGATCAATAAGGCTATGATTATATTTTAAACATGCCTAACGTTCATAAATCAACACGGACATGTTATCATATCATCCTGGCAAAGATATTGTTTTCTCTCCCTTCAGTATATCCAAATAAAGTAGAATATCGATGGACTATAGATATAAGTATGAATAGATAATACTTAATGATATATATTATATATATTATATATATCTATAGTTATATTATATTTATTATATATATATATTCAATATATATATAATATATATATATATATATATATATATTATCCCAAATAATTGGGTGGATAGACCCTCTTGTAAAAAAGTAAAAAGTCGAAACAAAAAATGGTACAAATCTGTGTAACTCACACATATATCTTCACAGAATATGCGATGTGTGATATGCAAAAACCGATTTCATTTTTGGAATCAGCACACTCAATATAATCCAATTGGGAAAACCCCGTCCAAGAAATTTTATGTTTACCAGTGTTCTATACAAAGTAATAAAACAAAAAAGTTAAAATAACCTATGATTACCTATAGCAATCCATTCACATATTAAAAATAATTAAATGAACTTTGAAAAAGTTTCGTTAGCTTTAAAGATATTAAACTAAACTTTATTTGAATAAGCTCTAAGGTTTAAATGACAGAAACATTAGCTATTCTCCATTTTCAGGGGCATTAAACCGTCGATTGCTTGCTGGCTCTCATAAATCATTGGCCGTCCTGTCCTGAACATATTCCTTCTCACTTGTTCGACTGACCCTGACCGGTGGAGCTCGAAATGGAGCTAGTTTTATTTCAAATTCATAAAACTATTTCCAGTGTAATTTTTCCACCAATTGAAGGGAAATATCATTGTCTTCACTGGGTCAAAGTAAGCAATCTTATATATTTGTTTATTAATCTTGATGTTAAATTCCGTTATTGGGAGCCTTTTACTTTTATGTCCGAATAATCACAAATCGTCAGAAAAAGGTAAGAGTATGAGGAGACTTTCGTTTTTCTACTCTCACGTTTTTATTTTTCGGTAATATGAACGTATTTGAATCCACAATTCTTTAAAACCATTCCAATTAAAGAAAGTGAAAATGGAAACCTTCAGCTTTCACTTCCCCCCACTACGTGAATCATGCGTAAGCAGAAGAGTCAGGGAGCTAAATTTTCATGCATTCTTTCCATGCCTCAACGACAATATTGATTTATCTGATTCATGTTGGAAAATTAGCTTGAAAATCGCAGATCTAAAAGAAAGTAGCTACACACAAAGATTATCACATAGAAACTTAGAAAGTCTTTATTCTACTTGATTTTCAATTAAAGCTCTTCAAACGAAGTGCTAATTATTCCAACTTGAAGCTTGTGCTGTGTAAGTTGCCCTATTTAAAAAATAGATTTACTTGCCTTTAAAATGGAAGGGATTCACTGGGCGGACTGTTAAACTTCACAGATTTAATGCTTGATTTTTAGTGATGTTGTCAAAAATTGGCTCAAGCTAAATTGGAATAATTTTTGCCAAACTGAAAAATCAGTCAACCATTTTCTGATTTGCATTCTGAGCAGCTGGTAATATGGATAGGCAGAACTTTTTATTGTCAAACAATCTTATAAGCATGATCATATAGAATTCCTGTTTCCAGCGTATGTAGTTAAACGTCTTGAATTAATTTTATGCTTTTTGACAATTCAGCTGCAACTGTAAAGTTTTAAGCTTTGCAGGTGCCGTTGCTGAATTGAGGGAAAATAAGAGAAATAATATGCTTCTGCAAGTAAATAAAAATATCTATTAACAGACTAATACAATGACAGTAAATATGAATCGTTGAAATGCATAGGTTGCCAGACATGGTGAATGAAAAGCATTGAATTGATAAGCAAAAAGCCACTTATTCACGTAATATACCAGCTACCAGTTTGGTCCATTATCCCGTACACTAAATGAATTCTATTTTTTTAGAATTATTGAAAAATGTCAAAGGCCCTTATAGGATCTGACAAATGACAAGATTTTCGCCATATTGGCTACAAAATTTGGCTATATTTTTATTTTTTTGGGGAAAATAAGTTTCTAAAATTTCAATTTTAAATTGAAATAACTTTCCCTTAAGTTGACGTAATTTATTGTTTATAAAGCTCAATATTCGGCCCGAAAAGTTCGGCAAAAAGCCGAATACCGAATATTCGGTATTTTGGCCGAATACCGAATACTTACCGAATATTGGGCACATTCAACCTAATTATATATATAGAGAGTATATAATAATCATTAGAGATATAAGTAATATAAAGGATATATGGATAATTAAATAGATACATAAGATAAGAATAATAAGAGAGAGGATTAATATATATAGATAAATATTAAAGTAGTATAATAGGTAGTAATATATAATAGGTATAATGTATATATGTATTATAATATTAAATGAGATATAGTAATATAGATGATATAGATAGCATCAGCTGCGGAGGGTGGACCAGGATACCCACCTTTTTGATGGAGGAATTGATTCGGTTCCACTCTATAATAATAAAAATGAAATATATATATATTTTTTTGAAATCACTGCAGGTGTGTTGCAACTCCACCAGTTACTACACCGTCTTAATCTCCTAGCAAATCTTTGTAATTTTAGAGAGTTATTTATTATTTATTATAAAACACTTGAGGAAATATAAAAAAATAGTGTGTATAAATTAAATTAGGCGTATTATAGCAGTGGATGTTGACCGAGCCTTCGAATAGACATCCCTATCACTTGGTTCCTGGAAAGAATGTGAGTGTTTTTAAACTTGTTATAAAATAAAAAAATTGTGGATGGTTTTAATGTAGTGTGTTTTCAGTGTTAGTACACTCGAGAAAATATGTTAGCTTTATTAAATGGCTAATGTAACACGTTTTCTGTTTCCAACGTTTACTAGGTGGCTGATAAAGTCAGCCGGCGGACTCATCATGATCTGACCTGTACGGCCTCCGTGAAGAAGAATATGATGATTGTGAGTGATATGATGAACGGGAGGAGAGCTACACGAAGATGTTTCCTTTCGTATGGGTTCATAGTAACTGCTTAATTTGATGATGAAATATATTATTGGAACAATTTTAAAAAAACTATGATATATTAATTTTAACGTATGGTGTATACTAAAATAGTACTTGGATATTAAGTAAAAATTAAGAATAAAAATATGAAATTTATCATAAAAATACGGAATCGAAAAAAGGCGAGAAAAGGAGTGGCAAAATTTTGAGAAAGCGGAGAGGGCAGGTGAAGTGGGGACAACCACCATTTTTATTCTATTATTGTATCATTATTGACATTTTATACTTATTACTAATTTTAGTATGATAAACTATTATAAAGTAAAAATTAAAATATAAAATTTAATTTATATGTTTTAAAAGAGGAAGTAAACAGATGGTCCGGATGCACCCCCTGCAACGGGAGAAGGTGGGGGTCCTGAGCTTATTTAAACTTTAATAAAAATATTATTATTAGGAATTACATAGTATTGTGCTTATGACCTACTAAAGGGCCTTGATTTTCAAAAAAAAAAAAAAAAAAATTCAAAAAGTGCATTAGGGGAGAGGCGGGAAGAAAGTTATACCTAAAGTGGTCCAAGTCACCCCGCCGACGCTATATATATATAATATTTATAGATTATCATATATATATATATATATATATATAATATATATATATATATAATATATATATATATTAATATATAATATATTATATATATTGTTATCCCCAGTCGGTCGCTCACCGTGTAGTGGTTGGGGGGCTCTCTGGGATGCTGTTGGGCGGGATATACGGAATTACCACCCGCCCTTCAGCGTCCTAGAGCGAAGAGGCGATTTATTTTTTTTTTTTTTTTTTTTTTTTATTTTTTTTTTTTTAATTCCCACCCATTAAGTCCCTTTAATTTTTGTATAAGGTTACCCTCCCCTTTTCCCATCACCTAGCCCCTTGGGCTATCCGGTGCCTCTTCCCACACGGGTTTACAGTTCACCCCAACTTTTTCCCCGTGGATGAGGGTACCATTGAAAAACCGGTTCATTTACGCTCAACTCTGACCGGGCCGCCAATTGTAGGGAAAAACCTGAGCCTTGGCTAACCACGAGGAGGCTGTTCTGCACTTTGGTGTATAATCTCGGACTTTACGCGAAGACATTAGGTGCCGTGTGGTACACGGGTGGGAACCCCACGTAAAGGTTTGGGAGGATCTTCCGAGGCCACATCCACAGCCCACCCTACGGGGTGGGGTCCGGTGGTTGTGTGGGTCTCTGGACTGTGACCTGCTATGGAGAAAAGGATTACCCTCCCTTATGAAATATATGCCTTTCCAGTCCATCCTGTTATTTACATTTATATCTCATTTGCTTTATTAATGCCCATCCATGGAGACGAAGTTTGTGGGTAAAAAATTTTTATGGAAAAGTCTTTAAAAGAAAAACACAAGATTAAATTAAAGGTTGAGTTTAAAACCAATTACCATCTGTCAGTTCCCTGCCTGGCCCTACCACGGTCCCTACTATTTCTAGACCTGGTACCTATGCTGTACTTCCTTCTCCTACCCACCTGAGGTCCTTTGCGGAAATGTCACGATTCGTCGGACCAGCAAACCCCAAACCACCCCAGGTGCCCCAACGGCCGGGCGAAATCCCGTAAAGGTGCCCCCTGTAATAGTCGTACTCATTCGCTTACTCCATACGCTGCACCCCCTCCATGAAATGTCAGCAGACATGTCATTCCCGATGTATTACATTCTGCGATCCACTACCTCCAAAACTCTTACTGAACACAGAACCATTCCTCTCAAAGTGAGGGCACTCGAAAAAAGCCCTAGGAGTTTTGAAGACCCCCGTCACATGTTGGCAGAATGGGTCCATTCCGGTAAAAGCTTTGCTACCGAAACAAAAGGTTCCATTCTGTCATTCCTTAACGTCTCTGGAGATGTTCCTATTTATTTCTACTCCTTGATGACATAAGGAAACACATTGCTAAAGGGCACTATTTATTGTCCTATCAGAGAGACGAAAGAACAGCTGTCATTTTGGAAGAACTCAAACAGAAAAGATTTTCCCGTTACAAACTTTTATAGATTTCCCCCTCGCCGGGAAGCTCCTGACAAACCAAAACCCCCGTTTACTGATGACCTTTAACACCCCTTATCCACCTACAAAGGTTAAAATAGGGTTCACAAGTTACAGTGTTCGCAACGTTTATCCCTCGACCCCAGACGTTGCTGCCAAATGTCAACGGTTTTTTGGTCATCCCCGAAAATACAGTAGGGGACACGGATGACATGGGCCCAATCTGCGGAGAATATTTCACACTCCATGTGGAAATACCCCTAACTGCAGAAAGCATGTAAGGACCCCACAGTGCTTCCTTCAATTAAATTGCCCGTCTTACCTGTTTGAACAGGAGTTTTTAGAGCTATGTTACTATACATAAATTGAGCAGGAGAGATGCCTATACGCCAGCTCAACGAAAAATATCAGACAAATTCAAAATCAAAACTTACGCCACAATTACCAGCTACCCCACGGCCTTCAACGTTGTAATCCGTCCAACACCACCCTCTCCTAATAGAAACTCCTCTTCTTAAATTCCGTTTGAAAAACTCAGGCAAGTACTGCAACCAGGTCTACCTGTACTGCCCACACTACCAACTTCTCAAAAAGAGCACAAAAGCAGCCCTTGATTCATCTCCCTTGTCCAAAGAGCCATTCAACAAGCTATCCTGAGGCATTAATCTCAACCAAGGCTACCAATGAACAAGCTAGCTCATCCGAATACAAAAATTTGGAAAAACACTTCCGTGCCAAGACACACTGTTCCCATAACTCACCCAACTGGTTCACAAACTTTATGCAAGAGGACGGTCTCTTTGTCCCTTAATTCGCCTTTCCCACTATTACTAAAAACCCCTTGTAAAGATGTTTTAAAACACACAGAAAAAGAATAGTCGCCAAGTTAAAGATTATTTTCGTTAAAATATAGAGCAACCGAATTCCTAAACAATAACACAGTAACCCCAGAATGTAAAAAATGCAACTCAGAAGGAGACCTCGCCATAAGTCTACTTCTGAAACAAATGCAAAGGCTTTAATAACTGTACCAAGTAAATCCCAACTAATGAAAAACAACTCACCTCGCGTAAGATCTAGATCTGTTTCTGAAGTATTGGATCAGTTTCCTTCTGATTCTTCCTATAATTCTTCTCCCGAGTTTCCTTTATCAGCCCTCTCTAAGGGATTCTATACCCTAGAAGATGAATTGGATACCAGCTCCCAAATGGAGCTTGATGCGATGACCCATTCTCTTTCTAATGCTTCCTGCCATTTTCCGAGAAAGGTGAATGGGAAAACTGTTCAACGTAAACGTCGCAAACGCTCTAAACGTTCTGGGTCTGATGGAGGCATGAAGATGGACCCCAGAGCGTCCCCATTCTCCAATCAAACTACCCCAATTTCCCAAAATCAACCGCATGATGAAGTACTGGAAATTTCTCCAGAATCAGACCTTGCCAATTCATTGAATCCCATATTGGAAATCGAGTGTCGTAAACCCCGAAATACATTTCTCAAAAGAACAATTACTCCTTCTGGATACACCTTCCTTCCCCATTTCCAATGGAAACAACTCTATGCCCCTTCCCACATTTCTGAATCTGCTTTGCCAAGCGGATTTCGAAACTGCCTCACTAATAAATATGAGCATTACGAATGCTCTTCTATTAACCAACCAAACCCACAATAACAAGTTGGATTCGGTGAATTCAAACTAAAAATCTCGCATTCAGGGCTGAGAGCATCGTCACCAAATACCGATCTGAAAAACTCCTCCCCAAAAAGACGTTCATACAACCTAACAAATCTGCTGGTGTTTATTGATTACCCTGGCCCCCCAGGTTTTGTCCCCCTCCTCGCTGAGACAAACGTCTCAACCTTCCCTCTCAATCTAAACCCACCTCTAACATTACCCCCAGTCACATAGAGACAATTGTCTCTAATAGACCACCATCATAATATTAATAACTCCACCATGACTACTTTCCTTCAATGGAATTGTTGTGGATATTACTTCTAATTTCGAAAAACTTGTTCAACTAATAAACATATGTACCAAAATGTGTATATGTTTGCAAGAACTCCGACTATGTCATCGTGACTTCTTCAACCATATGAATATAAATCGCCGTTAACTTTTATAGAAAGAGGTGACAATGATAGGGGAGGAGCAGGAATACTCATTCAGCAAATCTATCCCCTATTCCCCAATCCCTCTCCAAACCAAACTTCATGCAGTAGCGGCAAGAATTCACTTATCCATCGACCTTACTATATGTTCAATCTACTTGGCTCCAAGTAGTGAATTTACTAAGGTCGACTTAGCAGATCTTTTTAAAAACAGCTCCCTGCTCCGCGTTGTTAATACTAGGTGACTTTCAACCTCCGCACCCCTTATGGGGTTTACTCGTCACCTCATCTAAGTCCAAGATCTTAATAGATCTCCTATACCCCCTTTTCCCTGGGATGCCTTAACACAGGGCTTCCAACCTATGAACGTTTAGATACACACACTTCTTCTGGTATATATTTCCTTTGCTCCCATTCCCTTTATGGATCGTTTACCTGGTCCCGCTTTGATTATTAATTCGGCAGTGATCATTACCCAATAGCAGCTTTAAATGAGCTTGTTCCAAGCCCAATGCAAAAAACCCAACTCCACTGCTGGCTTTATGATCGAGCGGAGTGGGCTTCCTTTTTATCAGGCGGACAGCTATCCCCTTTCTTCGCTTTTAATTTAAACGATTTCCGACTGTATGATGATTGGCCTTTCGCTTCTTCCAGAAAGTAGTCAATCGGGCAGCGGAAGGCTTGCATCCACAGATCTTTCCTCAGACAGGCGGTCGGCAACCCCTTGGTGGTCCAAGAGTGCGCACAAACAAGCCAACCAAGAGAAGAAGAAACTCTACAGGCAATATACAAAAAGGCCCGTACTACCCCAAACATGATTAATTTTTAAAAGCTGCTGCAGCGAGATCTAAGGGCGAACTTAATCGTCAAACGCAGTTAAAAACAATATTTCGAACTTACAGTATCGACTGTTTAAATCCACAACTCCCCTTCCCTTAGTGTGGAAAGAGTAACACAGAAAATATCTCGTCGCTTCAACAACTCTTCACACCCACATTCCTCCGTTATGGGCCTGAAATAACTTGATACGATTTCAGCTCCGGCGGTGGTAGCGGATGCGTAGGTTATAGCTTCGCAAGCCATTCGAGTTCATTCCGCCACACTGAAGCCTTTCAAAAAACTGAGAACTGACCACAGCACTACCCAGAACTTTTCAACAGCGAATAGGAGAAGATCATACCTGACAAACCGTCTTTTTACCACTTGCAGAGCTATCAACTGCATGTGGCAAAATAGCAAAAGACGGTGCCCTTGGTCCAGACATGATTCTTACATCCATGTTCGTCATATCCACTCCTTCGGCGGTCAGCATTTGTTTGCTGGATTTTTATTTAAACCAGGAATCGGATTCGAATCTTCTTTCCATCTATTTGGACTACAGCTTTTGTAATTCCTATTCCCCAAACCTGGAAAAAGATCCGAAGTTGGCAGACAACCAAAGACCATCGCTGACCTGTCCACTCCTGTAAATTAATGGAGAAAATGGTCTCTGGCCGCTTACTCCCTGTTCTGGAGAGCCGTGAACCTTTCTCAAACTTCCAATTTGGTTTCCGCCAAAATCGCTCGACTGCGGACCCCTTTGGTAAAACTAGACCATGACATCCGAGAAGCCTTCTCAACTGGTGGGGGATGGTTCTTGGTGTCTTTTTTGGCCTTGAAAAAAAGCTTATCACACAACGTGGAGAACTGGGATTCTCCTTAAAACTCATATCGCTTGTGTTTCCGCGGAACAACCTCCCTCTTTTTAATCAATCCTTTTATCACACAGATCTATCCAGGTTCGTGGTGCTTTCTATTCTGTCACGCCACTTTACTCTGGATGAAGGCGTCCGCAGGGTAGTGTTCTAAGTGTACTGACTATTTGCTCTTGCGATTTAATGATATTGTTGCCTCTATTCCAGCGACTGTCAATTTTTCCCTCTATATATGTTGATGACTTAGCATTATACATAGCCGGTGCCAGGCTGCCCTTTCTCGAAACGGCAACTTTCAACTAGGCATGAATATATTTCACAGTTGGGCTAGCTCCCATGGCGTTCCAGTTTTCTCCCACCAAAACCTCAAGCAGTGCTTTTTAAGAAAAAAGGGAATCAAAGAAACTTGCACCTTCTTTCCAGCGGGAACCTAACTGTATATTGGTTCCCCATTCGTGTTAACTCACAGGTCAAATTTCAGGCTCATTCCTAGAATGACCACTTAACATATGTTGCACCGCATATTAAACACCTAAAAACAACTTGTCATCGCACCCTTGACCTGTTTCGTCATCTCGCCTCAAAAATCTTGGGGTGCTGATCGCAAATCCCGTTTACGTCTTTACACGTAGCCCTAATCCGATCGAAAATGGATTATGGCTGTGCTCTACTACACCGGTTAGATCCCATCCAAAACGAAGCGGTCCGTATCTCCACTGGAGGCTTCCGATCGTCCCCCCAGGTGAGGCTTGAAGTTGAATCCAATGTGGATGCCACTCTCTCTCCGAAGAGAATACATCATGTGTACAAGTTATCTTCGTTTTCAAACCCCCAAACCGTCTGCTCTGACACCGATTCTGCAGGAGGGGCCTCAGAATCCGAATTACTGGCCATTTGCAAAGACGGTTCATAACATCTTTAATTTCGCTCACCCCTTTTCAAAAGGTGCGGCCTTTCTCTTTGAACGGAGGGTTACACACTTGGCTATTTCCCTCTCCTTACATTTGGCTTGGCTCTGGGACATCTTCTCTCCAAAATTAGCCATTCCCCTGCTGCCCTGGTTTAAAAGCATCAGTTTCTGTCTTCCACGCCGCAGTTCACGATAAAATTTACTCCAGTGTTTACTGACGGCTCTAAAATAGGGGACAGTGTGGGCGGCTGTTCTGCTGTCTATTTCCTGACCGCAACCTCTCCCATACCATTCCCCCTTTATGCTTCAATTTTTACAGCAGAGTTAACGGCTATAATGATTTCCCTTTCTCGAATTCTAATCCCTAACCAAGATCACTCATATGTTGTTTATTCAGATTCGCTTAGCGCGCTACAAGCGCTTAAAAACCCCTTATTCTTAAAACGCAATGGTATCAGCTGCACAACAATTTCTTCGAAATATAATGCAAGAAACAATTATTTTATGTTGGACTCCCTCTCATGTAGGGTTAACTGCAATGAAATCGCTTGACAGAAGAGGCCAAAATGGCCGCTCCTCTTCTCGGAGATTGTTCCAGGTACCTTCCCGGATGCCATTCGACAAGGCCGCCTCCCATCAAACTGATTACTATCCTGCTCTCCGACGGGGCTTTCATCTTGTTGGCAAGAGTGCTGGACGAGTGATCGGCGAGGAAGGAAACCTCGGAAACATAAAGCCGAACATCGCGTTGAGTGGTCTTCCTCCCACAGGCGAAAGCGCTTACATGAGGTTGATACTTGCACGCCTCCGTATTGGCCACACTAAAATCACTCACAGTCACTATATGTTCACGAAGGACCCTCCTCCCATTGTGCAAAATTTTGCCGTCGCCACACCCGCCAATCTGTTCAGCATATCTTCATTGATTGTTCCCATTGCTGGACCCTATTCGCTGTCACTATTTTCCTACTTTACGGTCCATAACACCTTCTAAAGATTGATTTCCCATATCTTATCTGAATCTTGCCACTTTAGCAATAACACTATTTTCTTGTATCTTCAAGAAGTGAATATTCTTTAAAAACATTAGATATGTTGATGTAATTTTACTATTATCTAAAAAATGTATGATCATACTTTTTATTTTAGTTTTTTACTTATTTTGACTGACTGAATATTCATTCACCAAGCAAAAAAATCTTTCTATTGACATTTTGAAACATATATATGACAGGGCCCTTCCATGGTGCTGATTTTTTCAGCCCAGTGTTGCCGCTTCATTGTGAGCCGTGGTGGGTCCTGTACACTAACTCAAAAAAAAAAATATATATATATAATAATAAATATATATATATATATATATATATATATTAATATATAATATATATATATATTAATATATATATATATAATATATATATATATATATAGTATTATATATATATATATATATATGATAATATATATATATATATAATATAATATATATATATACTATATATTATATATATATATTAGATAAATAATACACGGAATATATATATATATATAAAAATATATTATTAATAATTATATATATATTATAGAATATATATATAATATATAAGATAGTATAAAAATAATATATATAAATAATATATTATAGATATATTAATATATATATAATAGGTTATAATATAATGAAATATAAATATATAATATATATTATAATTCTTCATCTAACCTTTTTTCCCCCAGAAACTGGAAGGTAAGGTACGTGACAAAGTCTGACATTTGTGAGAAAAAGAAGAAAAGTATTAGAAAGAAAGATATGGACACAAGTCAAGAAAAAAGTTAAGATGAGAAAATGGAACAGTCCAGGTCGTCTTAATAGCAAGCTCTAACCCCTGTACTATATAACACACATAAGAAATAAAGAATGAGAACTCGTAAACAGCAAAAGTCAGAAAATGCGCGATATCGCGCTATGAGACATACACATATAAGGAAACACGCTTGTAAATGTGCCCTCACTAAGTTGGCAATGGATCATGCAGTGGAATAGGGTTCATCCCTTTGCCCAGGTGGTCCACAACCATACCCCCTAACAAAACCCCGCCATTTACTACTATTATGCACCTTTCTCTCGCCTCTGCCAAAAAACTCACATTTATCTCCTCCAAGCATTCCTGTACTGATGCAGGGTCTCATCTCTTTTCGTTCTCGTCATCTCCAGAAATCGGGTTTCAAGGATCCAACACACAGTCGACGCTATCTGATATTCACAATACCCCTTAACCAATAACCCGGACTATTATTCATCCTTTTCCATCTGACCAAACCACGAATCAATGATAATAGCTTTCATATATAAAATATTGTTTCAACATTTACCCCCTTACTTACCAACACACTGCGATCTATCATACGTCAAACATCATTTAATAACGTTACATTACCACACTATATATAGAATCAAATTCATATACTCACCAACAGTAACAAATAGACATAATAATTTGAAAATAAATAAAACCAAAGTATTTTGATTCTACAAAAAAATTAAACAAGAATTAAATGTAAAATGAAACTAATAAATAAATATACATAGGAGCAACAAACAATTGGATAACTTTTAGATTTCAGTACTTATAAATAAATACCTAACAATTGATGATTCTAGTGAACAATAAAAATGGTCTCAACTACATTAGTACACCTTAAACGACATCCTCAACTTTAGAAAAGTAACAACATGATCATTCCTCTATGTAATGGACTCCACAATAGATGAACCACTCCCACGAGACTTAGTGCCCTCTTCCCACCTAACACCTGTTCCACCATAACGATTTAATTATCTGCACCCAGCACCTTCCTGCCATTTTCCTACCTCATTCATACCTCTGGCCCGCTCCAATTCATACACGTTATCCTTAGTCTTCTATCCTCTGACATATATCCCAAAATATTTAAACTTCAAAACTATCGTTGTCCAGATCTTGTGTCCCAAATCCATTTTTAGTCCAGACACCCATGAACTTTACACATGAGAGACATAATACTGATGCCTCACTTCACAACGCTACAGACATACGATCACTTACTCTTCCGCGAGCAGTTTACTTTTCAAGATCGAACACCTCCTGTTTATCCTAACCCCACGCCGTGACTTAAGAAAGAGGAAGCTGTTCTACCAAACCTCTCCAATACTACTCATACTCACAAAAAATTTCCCACCCACTCCAAAACAGACCCAAATCAATTCTGCGCAAAGTAATTGGCGACACAGCCCCATGATACCTCACATATGGGTATATATATACGTAGCGTAACATACGATAACTCATCTTGACTATGTATACAGGTAGTATACCTTTATATATTAAATAAGTGAGTTGAGTATATTACTTACCAAGTTTATAATTATCTTACTCACGTCAATTCCAAAGTATTTAGGGTTTCTACCCCTAATACACCCTCATAGTTAGGGGTATATGCGGAAGTGTGTTAATACTCCTCTTTTCATTATATTCCCGAAGGATTAATATTATTTTTTAAAAATGAGATGTATATATATATATGAATTACCTCAAGTAGTACTTGTTATGCGTATAACCGGTTACATTTCTACCAATTACTATTTAGAAGGGGGCCTCATAAGACCTAATATTCTCCTCAACAAGCCTCATAACCTTGGTATGCGGTGGAACGGGTCACATTTTGGCAATAACCTCTGTCCCAATGGCCATATCCGAAGAGTGTAATACAAGACCAGACCACTCATTGTATATGTGATAAGAAGGTTGAGGTCTGTATTCTTCTCAGTTAAACCCAATACATTCAGCATTTTATACCCTCTGGAACCAGTACTCAATACAACCCTTCACTAAATAACCCCCGGATGTTGATCAATAACGTGAAGCCCTGTCCCACCACAGTATGATTTTGTTTTTTTAGGGTTTTTGTATCCAAAGTTGGAAGAGTGGAAGAAATATGGGCGAAACAGGTAAGCCAAAGAAGTCATATACACCGGTGTTAAAACTAAATATCTGTCTGCACATCAAAATTCAGTTTTCTTTTTGGTTTAAAAATATAAATTAATTTTGGTTCAACTAGGTGAGTTGGATGGTCCGCTGCTGCGCATCATCAGGTTACTCCACACACTTGCGTTCTTCTAGGCAACACGGTATTATCTTCAGTTAAGGGTAACATAAGGATGAGAGATTTACCACAAATCATTAGATCTTTTAATTTTAAGAACAAATTTTATATTCAAAGCATAGGAGCTTTTAACCCCATTAAATTTTAATTAAATATAAAGATTCTGAATATATTTCTGTTTTTAATATTTTATATCCAAAGATTCATTTGATAAATACAGACCTTGTAAAAAAGCAATAGTTTTACACCATTGAATGGAACAGGGTTGGAAGACAAACGGAACCAAAGAGAGAATGCTTCATATCTGATGCATTTAAATTTCTGGCTTTACTTATCATCTTCTGTATTTCTTCTATAACAAAATACCCCTTGATTCCATATGGTCTTTTTCTATCTACCAACTCCTGGTGACATGTTCTTTAAACCTTAATACATCTTTATTACACTTTAAATTTATTTTCTTTCCCATCCATACCCCTCTGGGTCTGGCTTCGGTACAATTCCTACCCGCCTAATTTTCCTTCTACCGAAGGCGCGACCGAAGAAGACCGGGTGTTGGTTCCCGGTGGCCCGGCCGGGTGGGCTTGCTTACTAATAATTTAAGCAACGGCGGCTAGTCATAAAATTATTAAAATGTAAGTGACAAAAGAACACTGTATAAAGTCTGAAAACTGTAGGGATGAAAATTAAATATAATTTCATATTAAATTTAATTAATTTAATTATTAAAATTAATAAATAAATAATTAATCAATTAAATTTAAATTAATTTATATTTTCTAATTAAATTTTGCCAAAATAATTCAGTTTCTAATGAAAGAATAAGTTGTATAAATATATTATATATATATAATATTAGTATATATATAGATATATTATATAAGTATATTAATATATATATATATAATATATATATATATATATAAATAATATATATATATATATATATATATATATATATATATATATATATATATATACTAAATATATATATATATTTATATAGATATATATATATATATATAATAATAATTAAATTATATATTTATATTATATATATATATAGATTAATATATATATATATATATGCAATAGTTAAGAATACTAATAAACGGTTTGAGAACTTATGTATATGTAGATATATATATTATAGTTCAATAACCATACCTCCATCAAAGATTAGTCCGGTTAAAAAATACCCATAATAAACTACTCCCTTTATTATAGGTTATCCTGAAATCACAAATAAACTTATATAATTAAATAATATATATATATATATATATTAGAGAATGAGCACCAGGTATGAAGTAATATTTGGAGACTATAGCGTGAGAAGCCGAGTGAGCGGTAGAGACGTTAGATGGTTCCGGAGTTCTAATAAAGATTTTACCATAGTTATATAACTTTACGCGTTACCCTTCTATAGGGCCCTTAATAGGTTTCAACCTATTAGGTTACTAGTATTTATATCCTAGTACAATAAATTTTGCCACCCATTATTATATATATTATAATATATATATTATATATAAAATATATATATACATATATTATATAAAATATAATATATATTATAGAATATATATATATATATATGATATATTAAATGCAATTATCTATATAATTCTTCAAAAATATCTTGAGTAAAAAACAATTCTATGATATTCTTATATGCAAACCACTGGAAGCTAAAATTGGAGAATATATTTTAGTGATATAGCTACAACCATTTGAAAGAAATTAAAACTAAAAAGAGCGAGTGATGATGTATAGATATTTAATCTTCAAATAATATCGACTTAGCTACATGGATTATGCAAAAATATTTAGAAAAACTTGCATCGTAAAGGAGGGTGGGTAAAAACTATGGAAAAAGATGAACTTTAAATTCTTAAGAGTACTGAACGTTTTTATAAGGTACCATTAAAGTGGAAGAAACTTTTTATTACTGGACAACAGTTCTAAATCCACCATACTACAAAATTAGTCTACCTTTGATTATATATTTGATCAGTATTATATCAAAATTAAAGCATTGTCGATGTCTACTACGAAAGGGTAGAAGAGCAAATTAGGATAAACGTTTTGTATAAAATGCCCAAAAGACACCGAAGAATAATTATTTATCAGATTAAGCTTTCAGTATTTTAATACATGAATTAAAACATAAATGATGAGGTAAATGCAGAAGTCCTAACTTAATTAAGCATAACATGATTCATACAGAATGTAGGAACAACAGGTGTAAGGTATGAAAAAAAAGTACTACAGAACTTGATTGAGAAGGTATTAAAACAACAATACAATTTATATCTAGGAAAAGTGCTCTAATGATAACCATGTTACATAGATATAAATCTTTTCAGATAAGCCAAAATGAAGAATATTCAAGATTAAACTAATCATTATCAACAATGGAACTTGCAAATCAATATTTTATAGAAATAATTTAATCCGTCCTTACCACATATGTAATACATACTCGGCGTTTAACCTAAAAGACAGTCTAGTGAGAAATTAGAGGAAAAACCCATAAATTAGAAAATTGACTATTCAAAGAGTAGGCCGTACCGACTAGGCTGTAGGATAAATCTATACTATATCTATGAGAGACACAGAGCGCGGAAACTTAAAAGCCTAAGACGCAAACATCGTGATGTTGTAGAGCCGTAATCAAAATAAAGACCAAGTTTCATCGGTGGAAGTATAGACAAACTGTTACCGAGAAGCTCTCTATCATCACTTGGATTGGCATCATTGTAGTACACAAATTGAGAATTATGCTGAAAAAAATATCATACTCAAATGGATTCTTCAGTCCAATCTCACTCTCGTCTCGTTTTATCTCTTATTTCCATGTCTTGATTTATTATCGAGAATTGTTATAAGTCAATACAGTCGAAAATACATTTATTCCCCGTCAATAACCTACAAATGTTACATGATTGTATTAATCGATACCTTTCTATTCTGCCAAACACTGAGCTGATTCAGCCTCCTAGAGTTGTACAAATTATTCAATCGGGTGTAATTTAAGAGTCTATATCGTGATATATTTATGACTCCTTGTGTTAGTTTGTAGGGAATAAGAGTGTACCTAGAAGTCCCGACAATGCCGTATAAAAGCGTGTGATTTGAGTGTATACATATTGTACATGACTTTGGTGTGAGTATATGTTAATACAATTAATATAATTATTATTAAAATTTATTCTCCAAAAATTCTAGTGGTTGTACTTATTACACTCTAATTTAATTTACAAAAATGTATCTTAAGTATAAAACCAACTAATTTCTGTAGGGGGTCACATGTGATCATCTCATAAGAGCTATTTGAAGTCTAATCCTTATATAGTCAATACTTATAATATACACCTATAAAATTAAACATATAGCCTTATTCATTATATAAAAGGCCACCGTTATGAAGAAAAATTAAATTCCTTCAAAAAATAAAGTAAAACCGTAGATATTGGGTACCTCAGTTATAAAGAGGTTCCGTTATATATTAATTAGATTATAATATTATATAAATATATAATAAATATATAATATATAATATTAAAGATATATTAATATATAATATGATATATGTAATACCGTTATATATATATATATATATATATATATATATATATATAAAGATAATTAATAACTAGACGAGTATAATAATATATTATATTAATATTAATAATATATTATATATTAGATTTCAATATGTTTAAGGAGCAAAAATTCTCCCTTTAAAAGCTCATATTAATATTAATTAATTTAGAATCTTTTTGGGAATCTTCACGTAAAACATAATTTGGAATCTTTTACTTTGGGATCTTTATACTTTCATTTGCTGAAATAAAAAATATTTTCTGTTCAAAAAAAATTTCTAAGTTATTAAAGTTAAGTTAAAGTTAAGTTAAAGTTAATTTAAAAGAATAATAATTATTTGTGTAAGTTGAGGGTATGTGCGATATAAGCGTGGCTGGCTATCTAATTCCAAGAGGATGGCGTAAGGTTCGAGACTAAGTAGTAATTTTCTCTACAAAAATAATATCTTTTAACAACATAAATCTATCAACTTATATCTATGTAATCTTGATGTAAGGGACCCTTTCTCTTTATTGAAAAACTAAAATAAACCAAATTAAATAGATCAGAGAATTGAAAGGCGTATACAAAACCAAGTAGGAGAGTTTACCATAATTTTTTGAGGGTCTGTTGAGTCTCATAGATTAGATTCTAACCTGTTTAGATTTTCCCTAACCAATAGTTTCTAGAACATATTAACCATACCAGTGTTTATGTGTACCATATTCTCTGTATATCAAATGTGTTTAAAAGAGACGGAGCTACCGTGATATATGCAGGTATCACAAGTGTATTTTTGTTAGGCGTAATGTCATTTTGGTTATCAAACCTTTATAAAGTGGTAGTTTATAAATAGTGCTAATAAATATAATTAGGTCAGGTTACGAGTTGTATAATGGTGTCATTAATAGGCCTTATTACATCATATCAAGTGTCAGTAGAAATAAAGGTATGTGTCCTTCTATAGTTATCCAAAAGTATAGTTTTATTACCAATCGTCTGAATGGAAAGCCTTCCCATAGCATGGATACCACTACATACTTAAAAGAATATGGTCCCTAACCTAATACTTTCATTCACACTTTTTTGATATAAAAATTAATTAATCAGATCTTCACTAAATTTAAATTTATTTCAATTTAATTATAGTACTCATTAATTACTTAATATAAAATGATAACTAATTTTATTTTCAAGTACTTACTCATTTAATAAAAATATATAGGGTCTCAACTATGCCGGAAAAGAAAGCCGGAGGACTAGTGGGTCTCCCTTGGCCGGAGCCAGAGATCTTTAAAAGGCCGGTATAACTCTTGCCAAAGCGAAGCCGGTAAGTCCGGAAAGGCTCGAGGTAGATCCAGGTGCATCTACCATATATATAGATATATAATATAATATTTATATATAATTTATATATATATATATATAGATTTAAATATATATATATAAAGAAAGTAATGAGAGGTATATATACAATATAATTATATATAAATATATATATATATATATAATATATATATATATAGAATAATATTATATATTTAATTCAATTAAATTATAATAATTTTGAAAGGAAGAGAGGAGATTTATGGAGAGGAAGAAGAGATATTGTGGGTGTATGTATCTTCCTTGACCATGAGGTCAATAATAAATAGCCACCCTAAAGCTATGAATAGGACATCTCCTCATAAAAAATACCTGCATTTAAACAATTATATTTATTTCGCGTGTGTTTGCCGGAAGGTCTGCCGATGTCTCTGAATAAGTATATCAAATTATCGGAAAAAGACGGTACTCAGTTTAATTTGTTGAAAATCGGAAAAATTTTATAATTTGGCCTCAATTTAATATTGAAATCATAGTAAATACCAAAAAAAAAATTGATATATTTAGGTAGATGTTATATACTTTTGCATCAAGTTTATAACCAAGAGTAATGGAAGTTATAAATATATTTTTTTATTTTTGTTTGATTAACCCTCTATTATTTAGTGTAAATTTACAGTTAACCCCGGTAGAAAACCCCGGTTTTTCCTGCTTTTTGGCCGGGGCCGGGGCCGGGGTCGCTAAAAATGGCCGG
>JABUQX010127013.1:0-15351 GCA_015478945.1 Trachelipus rathkii | reverse complement strand
CTTAACTTTTCATTTAATAATTTCAGATTCGAAGAGGTATAAATCTAAAGAACAATGTGGAAAAAATCCTCCTTTATATATATTAGAAAAACTAGACAAGCAGTTAGTTATAAAGGTGCTAAAGTCTTCAAACGACTTTAACACAAGCAATTTAAAAAATGCAAAGTTCTTCTTTAAAATTATTCCACATAGTAACACTCTAAAAAAACATCTACTATCAATAAGGTACTAATACCTGTTACTATAACTATCATTAATTTTTATTGTTCCCTCATTATTTATATTATTATTATTATTATGATTATTATTATTATATTATTATTATTATTATTATCATTATTATTTATTATTAATATTATTCCTTATTATTATTATTTTATATTATTTATTCATTATTATTATTATTATTCATTATTATTATCTATATTATTATTACTTATTAGTATCTCAGTATTATTATTAGTATATCAATTAACTCATGATTATTAATTTACTTATTCATTATATTATTATTATTATTATTATTATTATTAATTATTATAGTTATTATTAATTATTAATTATTAATTATTATTATTATTATTAATTATTCATATTACTTATTATATTATATTATTATTATTATTATTATTATTATTATTATTATTATTATCTTATTATCTATTACTTCTTATCCAATCTCATGATACATTCCATTTCAGTAACTTCAATTTTATTATTATTATTGATAAGAAACAAATTATTAATTATTATTTTTAACCTTTATTATTTATTATTTATTAATTTTATTTTATTGATTAAAATTGTATTTTAAATTTTTCTTTAATTATTATTATTATTATTAGTTCAGTTAGTAGTAGTAGTAGTTCAGTATAGTCCAGGTTTAGTAGTAGTTGTAGTAGAGTAGTATAAAACCTATGATTAATATTATTAATTATTAATTTATTATATTACTTTATTATCATTATTATATTATTATTATTTTATTAATTATTATTATTACCTATTATCATTCTCATTATTATTGTATTGAGGTAATAAAACAATTATTATCTATCATATATTATTATTTTATTATTATTACTGGTTAATAATGTAATGCATTATACCCCTACTATTATTATTATTATTATTATTATTATTTATTATTATTATTATTATTATTATTATTATTATTTTCATTATTATTATTATTATTATTATTATTATTATTATTAATTTTTTTTATTTATTATTATTATTTATTATTATATTATTACTTATTAATTATTATTATTATTAATTATTATTATTATTATTCATTATTATTATTATTATATTATTATCTCATTATTATATTATTATATTATTATTTATTAGGTTGTTGTTGTTGTTGTTGTGTTGTTTTGTTTGTTGTTGTTGTTCGTTGTTTGTTGTGTTGTTGTTGTTTGGTTTGTGTTTGTTGTTGTTGTTGTTGTTTGTTGTTGTTGTGTTGTTGTTTGTTGTGTTGTTGTTGTTGTTTTAGTAGTAGTAGTAGTAGTAGTCCGGTTCGGTAGTGTATTATTTATTTATTGTTTAATTTATTTTATTATTATTCTATTATTTATTATTATCTATTATTATTATTTATTATTATATTATTTATATTGTTATTATTGCTTATTATTATTATTATTATTATATTATAAGTTTTACTTTAGCTTCCAATTCCCTAAATAATTTTTTCTGATATTCATTTAATTTCCTTAATACTAGAATTTATATGACTGATGTGTTAAGAAACGGACCTTGCATATTTACTATCTTTATTTAGATCCTCACCCGTTTGTCGAAACCTCGGACATCTTCAGAGTTTTGATTTATTTGCTTTAAACATTTACAAGACAACTGTACCTGATATTTCAAAATCCATTTTAAAGACAATATTTAATTGCCACAAAGGTATTCCGTGAGGGCTATTACATAAACATCTTAAAACCCAGACCTTACATTAAAGTTTCAAACGTATTGTCCCTTAAGTTTAATATAATATTGAAATGTAAAATTCTAAAATCTAATTTGTAGATTTAATTCTTAAATCTACTGTGCAAAAATTAATTCATTCACATTGTTAGAATCAAAACTCTGAAGATGTCCGAGGTTCACGGACGAAACGGGTCAGGATCTAATAAATATAAATATGCTTCATACTTTCTTTTGCAAATTATTCTCTAGAGTAGTATTAAGGAAAAAATGAATATCCAGAAGAATCTATATTAGGGAATTTGAAGCCTAAAAGTTCAAACTTAAATTAAATCAAGAGCGGAAGTAGAAATTAAAAGTATAATTATTATTATTATTTATTATTATTATCCTATTATTATTATTATTATTTATTATTATTATTATTCATTATTATTATTATTACTTATTATTATTATTATTATTATTATTATTATTATTATTATTATATATAATATTATTATTTAATTATTATTTCTTATTATTATTATTATTATTATTCATATTATTATCTATTATTCATTATTATTATTATTATTATTATTATTAATTATATACTTATTTCATTCATTATTATTTATTATTATTGATTATTATTATTATTATTATTATTATTATTATTATATTATTATTATTATTATTTGATTATTATTAATTCTTATTATTTTTGCTATTATTGTTATTATTATTACTTTTTTATTCTTACTATTATTTCTTTGATATTTAATGATTTATTGCTTATTATTATCATTATTCATTATATTATTATTTATTATATTATTATTATTATTATATTATATTATTATTATTCATTATTATTATTATTATTATTATTATTACTTCATTATTATGGCTTTATTATTATTGTTATCTTCAGGTTATTATCATCAATAGTTTGTTTATAATCTATAATAATTTTAGACTCATTAATCTATAATTGTATTTCGGGTTCAAAGGACACAACACTGTGTTGCAATTAGGAGACCCATTCACATACTAGGGAAATTAAATTTGGTTATTATAATTGATTATGTATTGAAATTGCTAAAATATTGACAATCTATAATATAAAAATGCTATGTCATCTTTCGTTATTAATGACAAATTTGTAATTTCTATGTATTGAATAAATTTTTTTTTGGAATGAATTATTATTTATTATTATATATCTATATTCATCTATTAATTTATTATTATTTATTATATTATTATTTATTATTAATTACATTATTATTCATTATTATTATTATATTATTATTATTATTATCTATTATTATATTATTATTATTCATTATATTATTATTATCTATAATACCTCCCAGGTATTTTTAAAACTACGGACTTGACACTTTATGTGACCTAATTTTGAATGGGACATGATTGATATTCGAAAAATTACATTAGTGACGTTTAATAGTCACATCCTATCATAAAATTACTTACGAACAGAAACTATTCAACTTCCTTTTTTAGGATATAGATATTACGAACGACATTATTAACTTAAGATTGAATTTAGTGTTGTATTCGCAAACCTAATTATTTTCATTTGACTATTATTAATCTTATTTAGTCATAATATATCTTACAATTAATCCTGTTATGTCGAGTATGCTCCTCCGTCCTACCGGCTCTATACTCTGCAGAATATTCTAAGTATATGAAATTATCAAACTTTTATAAGACAATTTCAAAAAAATAGCTTATCATGAATACTCTATATCAAATGCAATATATAATGCCAGAAGAGATTCACAAGTATAAATTGAAAGAAGCCCCTTTCTACAGAAAACATAACTAACTCCTTCCAGGTTTAATATATATTAAATCCTTTATTGCGAAAAAATATCAATGTAATTATTGGAAATATTAGCAACATTTTAAAAAGCTTATTTTCATTTTGATATGTTTCGTAAAAACAAAAATTGAAAGTGCAATGAAGTTTACATCATATCCTGCAACGTTATTCGGAGTGCTATGTTGGTGAGACTGTTGACTTTTCTCGTTGAATGTATCAACATGTTTTATGATTTGAGAGTTGGAAATAATCGCAGCGCAGTTTATCACCACAGGATATGAAAAACAATTCATAAAATTTCAACTACAGATTGCTCGGGCGTTGGATTACTAGGGAAGAATTGGCATTTTTTGCGAGAGGTTGGTGGAAGTAATTTGTTATTCCACAATACTGAAATTTTTGGATAATAATAAACTACAGCTTATTTTGTGGACGATTTTGTTACTAAATGGTTTTAAAAACTAATCACAAAATCTTAACCGAATGCTGATTGCTGTTAACAGAAAATATCATGACTCTTCTTATTATTATTATTATTCCATAAATTTTTATTATTATTATTATTATTATTATTATTATTATTATTATTATTTATTATTATTATTTTTACTAATTATCATTATTGTTCCTTATTAATAGTATTCTTTAGAAGTTAATAAACCATTAATTTGATCTTTAATATAATTTTTGCAGACTTTTTTCTAAAATTTCTAAAAACCTCCTAACATTTTCATTTAATTTCTTCAGGACAATTCTTGAAATAAAACAAAACAATTGCCTCTGCAAACTTAATCCAAGGCTTTCGGTCCGCTCACGGTGGACATTTTCAAGGAAATGACTTTATTTTAATAACGAAAGTAAAAAATAAAATCTCAAAATATTAACAATTATTACAAATATAATAAGTAGATTAAAACTCAAATTTAAAATATACCGAAAAATAAGATGTGAAGTTGATAATTTAGATTGTCTTTTTTTCCTTTCTTTCTTCTATTGTAAAAATTTTTAGGTCCCAATCGCGACATTTCGTTATATTTATTTATTGATGGTACGGTCTATGCTTTTCTTATAAGAAGGGACTCCGCCAGGCCTAAGATCCGAAAATTTCCTCTCTTTTTCAATCAAAATTTTGAAGCTAATTTACCTATTTCATTTATTGTGTAATTTGTTATGTTCTTCCTGCAATTATGATTGGTGTATCTTACTTGGTTTGTTACCTGCTGCTGCACATACGCTGCCGAAGGGTATTTGTCGTATAACCAATGTAATATAAGGGGCGTTACATCCACTCTCATTTTGCAATGGAATTGGTATACGACGGTAGGTACACTTCGCCACGCAGGATGGTTACATCACGAGCCACTAAAGGCAAGAGACCAACTTTGGTGATAGGTAATAACTTTCTTAATAGTGATTGCTTCATTATTTTTCCCTTTGATATGTTTCTTTAAATGATTTTCAATTTTGATTCCTCTTCATTTATTGAACCCAACCACTTCGCTTTTGTAATAGAAGATGGTTATTATTATCTTTGTCTTTAGGATCGGGCTAATATATTTAATGTGTTTTTCAGCGTTTTGTCTATTAAATATTGAGGAAAACCATTATTGTTAATTAGTAGCTATCAATTAACAATGGTTTTCCTCAATATTTGGTAGAAAAAACGCTGAAAAACAACCATTAAATATTATCTAGCCCGATCCTAAAGACAAAGATAATAATAACCTCATCTTCTATTACAAAAGCGAAGTGGTTGGTTCAATATATTTAGATACAGAAAAATTGAAAATTCATTTTAAAGGAAACATATATCAAAGGGAAAAATAATGAAGCAATCACTATTAGAAGTTATTTACCATTCCAACAAAGCTTGTCTTCTTGCCTTTTTAGTGCTTCTGATGTTTACCATCTGCGGCGAGTGTACCTACGTCCGTCGCTAACCAAATTTCCATTTGCAATGAGAGTGGACTGGTAACGCCACTTACATTGGTTATACGAAGCAAATACCCTTCGGCAGCGTATGTTGCAGCACAGGTACAAACCAAGTAAAGATTACACCATCATTATGCAGGAAGAACATAAAAAATTACACAACAATAATGACATAGTAAATTACTTCAAAATTTTGATTAAAAAGAGGGAATTTTCGGATCTTTAGGCTGGCGGAGTTTCCCTTCTTCATAAGAAAAGCATAGACCGTACATCAATATAAATATAACCGAAATGTCCGACTTTACCTTAAATATTTTTTACATCAGAAGAAAGAAAGGAAAAACAAGACACAATCTAAAATTATCAACTTCACATTTATTTTTCGTACATTTTAAATTTTAGGTTTAATCCTACTTATCTATATTTGTATATAATTGTTAAATATTTGAGCTTTAACTTTTTGCTTCGTTTATTTAAAATAAAGTCCATTTCCTTTGAAAATGTCCACCGTGAGCGGGACGAAAGCTTGGATTTTTCAGAAGCAATTGTTTTGTTTATCAAGAATTGTTCCTGAAGAAAATTAATGACAAATGTTAGGAAGCGTATTCGGTTTATGCTACACAGATAAATATAATTTTGTATTATTATTATTATTATTATTATTATTATTATTATTATTCCATTATATAGATTGTTGTTAAACTACTACTACTTACTACTACTACTACTGCTACGACTACTACTACTACTACTACTTATTAACTACTACTACAACTAATATTACGACTTCTACTTACTAATTATTGCTACTTACGACGCTAGTACTTTTACTACTACTACCTACTACTACTACTACTACTACCTACTACTACTACTACTACTACTACTTACTCTACTACTACCACCTACTACTACTACAACTACACTACTACTACTACTAACTACTACGTACTACTACTACTACTACTACTACTACTACCACTATACTACATACTACAACACTTACAAATCTAATAACGTATGTTCAAATAATATGTCATTTGAAGTTTCGATGTTTATTGTTTCGATTCGTGGGTCATTGGTTGTTGTTGTTGTTGTTGTTTTTGTTGTTCGTTGTTGTTGTTGTTGTTGTGGTTTTCAAAAGTTTTTTGTGCCTTCGCGTTATCTTTATAATTTAAAAGTTATTTGAGAAAAATTTGGAGAAAACTATAAATTTCTATAATGCCCAATTTGAAACACAATCACTAACGATTGCTTTCTAAAACGCTACAATTGCTCATAAAACAATAATTACTTTGAAAACAAAAGGAAAAACAAAAGGGATTGTCCAATAAGTTCTTTTAATAATTTTTTTACAAATCCATATAAAAAACATCTTTGATCGTAAAACGTGTTGAGTTTTGGGAATATAGAACTATATTACAAGTTACTCATTTTGAAATGCCAAAACGATTTCGGAGTTCAAGCAAGTAGGACTCGTAATCGGAATTGAAATCGGGAAAGAGTAAACTGGTTAAATTTTGATGATACTGTGACGGACATCGGAATTTGACTTTGAAAGTCACCCACATTACCTTATCCTAACTGGTTATAATCAACATTATTTTCATAGTTATGATTATTTATTATCTATTATTTACTATTATTATTATTATTATTACTTATTAATTTATTATTTATTATTATTATTTATTATTTATTATTAATTATTATTATTTATTCATTATTATTATTATTATTAGTTAGTTATTATTATTATTATTTATTATTATTATTATTAATATTATTATAGCGAGGTTGAGAGCCACCTCTTTTCCATACGACGAGGACGGCTGGTTTCAAATCCTCGCGCTAAGCAGTTGGAGTTTTATCTAACCTGGGGGCAAGAATTAAAACTCGACCTGCGAACCAACGTTGGTTCCCGCTGGTTGGGATAGCCGCCGCTTTAAAGTTCGATTTCTGTGGTCCCCCCGTGTTACTCCCTGCATAGGGGATAAAGCGAGGGGTAAGAGGTCGTTTTTATTAGTCTGAGGAATTGTTATTATTATTATTATTATTATTATTATTATTATTTTTATTATTATTAATTTTCATTATATATTATTATATTATATATTCATTTATTATTATTATTATTATTATCCTTATTATTTTATTATTATTATTATTATTATTTATTATTTATTATTATTATTATTATTATTATTATTGCTAGATTCGCAAGTAATTATCATTTATCATTGGGTGAAAGTCAGAATAAACTGATATAACTGAGGAAAAAGGACGATTGCCTCTGAAGTTTTAATCTACGAAGAGGAGATTTGCAAAAACGATCATCTATCATCCTTCTCTTTGTTGCGTTGGAAGAAGATAAACCTCATTCAGTAAAACAAAAAATCTCTGAAAAGGATTCTCTTTAATATTCTTCGATTATTTTTAACGATTGAGAAGCCAGATATGCTTTCTTCCTCTCACTGAATGAATTTCATCCGACAAGCGTTTATTTTTTGAGGCAATTTAATAAAGAAAAAAAGGGAGAAAGGGAAAGAAATGGGAGTAACTTTATCTTTTTCACTATTTTTTTTCCATTTTTTCTTTTTTCTTTTTAACGGCTCTTTTATTTGACTTATAAAAGAGTACTTAGTTCTTGGACCATTTACTGCAAAGCTTTCATTTATTCGATTTTTTTATAAATATTTTCTTTTATACTTTCTTTACCTTTCAAAGAGGCAAGATGGGTAATTTTCTATTCACTCTGTGTAAATGCAAACTGCTCTGAGAAATGGGTGTGGTGGGTGGTGCGTGTGGGGTTCTTCCGGTAAAATTTTTCTTAGGAAAGTATTGGAAGCGAGAATATTACCATCACCATTTTGCTTCCTCGTTCTTTCTTTCTCTTTTTCTTATAAAGCGAAGATTTTTTTAGTCGTCCGGCCAATTAGCGAATTAAAGCTGCTCGACGTGGACGGAAAAAGAAAGAAAGGAAAAATGAAAAACATTTTTCATTGATTTTCGTTGCTTACTTCTTCGAAGAGCATGAATTTTGTGATTCAGCGGGGGAAAAAATTAACAAGACGGATTATTTTCCCAACAAGATTATTTTTCTTCCATATTCATTTTGAAGCAGAATGAAACGCTATAGTGAGGTAGTCTATCTATTATCTAACTCCAAATTAACAAACTCATAATATACAAAATTTCGCAATTTTTTTTGCCGTTTATCGAGAAAACAAACAAAAAATAGCAAAAATTAACCACATTTTCTTTTTCCAATAATAAATTAGAAAATAATTAGAAATATTAAAAAATACAATTAATAATAAATAAAAAATAAAACTATATAAAAAATATAACTTTGCAAAAAAAAATATTAAAAAAAAAAATTCTGGTCTAACGTATCTTTTAATAATCTTTTAACAATCTAAATAAAGACACCTTAATGATGAGATATTTTTTGAGTTTTAACGTGCGAGTTTTTGGGAATACAAAACTACGTTACAACTGGTGCACTCATTTCAAATGCTTAAACGATTTCGCGCAGCACAAAGGACAGCAGGGTCGAACATCAGGATTTGAAAATCGGGATCGAGTAATCGGGTTAAATTTTGATTAACTTGTGTCAGACATTGGGATTTGATTTGAAAGTCACATTATCTTCAATAGTTGGAAACAAATTATTTTCGATAATATAATAATTATTATTATTATTATTATTATTATTATTATTATTATATTATTAATATATTATCTATTATTATTATTTATTATTTATTATTATTATTATTATTATTATTATTATATTATTATATTATTATTATTTTCTTTCATTATTATTTATTCGATTATTATTATTATTATTATTATTATTATTATTATTATTATTTTATTATTATTATTATTATTATTATTATTAATTCATTATTATTATTATTATTACTATTATTATTATATTATTTATTACTATTATATATTATTATCTATTCATTATTATTATTATTATTCATATTATCATTATTATTATTATTTATTATTATTACTTATTATTATTTAATTATTATTATTATTATTATTATTTTATTATTATAAATAATTATTCATTATATTATTATTCATTATTATTATTATTATTAAATTATACTTATAAATATTATTATTCATTATTCATTATTATTATTATTATTATTATTTATTATTATTATTATTATTATATCTATATTATATGATATTATATTATTATTATTATTATTATTATTATCCTTCATTACTAGATTCGCCAGTCATCCCATTATCATTGTTGAAAGCCGAGACTACATTGAAAACATCTTCTCGACAAAAAAAGACGATTACCTCTGGTTTTAAGTGCAAGACGAAGGCACAACCCAACACCCGCAGATAGTTTTCATCATTGCGTGAAAAGCATGAACCTCAATTCCAGATAGAACAAAAAAAACCACAAGAAAAGGATTTCTTCTTAATATCTCGACTAAACGATTTGAGATGCCAGATTGCTTCCTGTCTCTCACTCACAGATTGAATCTTGATCCCGACAAGCGTTCTACTTTTTCGATTCAATTAAAAAGAAAAATAAGGGAGGAAAGGAAAGAAAAATGAGGAACTTATCTTTTCCATTTTTTTCCATTTTTCCTTTTTTTCCTTTTTTTCCGGGCATTGATACTTCATATGTCCTTCTTTATTACAATTATAACCGATAATTAACTTGGAAAAGATCTTCTCATTATTCGAGTTTTTTATATATTGTTTATATTCCTTTTACTTCCCAAAGAGCGAAGATGGGGTAATTTTTTGTTCTTTCTTGTAAATGGAACTGCTCTGAAAAATGGGGTCGCGGATTGGTGGGGTCGTGTGTTGTGGGGGTCACTCTCCCGTTAAACAAAACTTATAGGAACCAAGTTATTGGGAACGAGAAGATTACCAACTTCATTTTCCTTTCCCGTTCTTTCTTTCTTTTTTTTCTCTTTTTCTAAAAAAATGCAGGGCTTTCTTGATTACCCGCGAATCCACATTAGCGATTAAAGCCATCTGACGTGCAGAAAAAAGAAAGGCAAAAAATGAAATAAACTCATTAATATCAGCGTTTTTTTGAAAAACCAATTTTATTGAATTTTCTTTACTTATTTTTTTCCGAAGAACCACGATAGTGTTATTCGACGGGCGGGAAAAATTTAACAAGAGGATTATTTTTCCCCATAAAAAAGATTCTTCCCCAACTCAACATAATCTGAAAATTGAAACGTGTAGTCCAGTCAGGTATTCATCAATATTAATTCAAACATAATAACAAAAAATAATAAAAATTTTAGCACAATTTCCTTTGTCGTTATCAAGAAACAAACAAACAAGAGCCAAAAATGGACCACATTTTATTTTCCCAAACTTATAATAAATAATAATAATAATAATAACATAATAAATATTTTATATATTATTATTTATTATTATATTATTATCATTATTATTATTATTATTATTATTATTACTTATTATTATTATTACTTATTATTATTATTATTATTTATTATTATTATATTCATTTATCCATAAATTATTATTATTATTATTATCTATTATTACTTATTATTATTTTATTATTAGTATTATTATTATATTTATTATTATTATTCATTTTATATTTATATTATTATTAATATTATTATTATTATTAATTTAGGGCAGTAAGTACAGCAAAACCATTTAGCAGTGATTAAGAAAGAATAAATAATATCTTCCATTATTATTATTATAAATTATTATTATTATTATCATTATTATTATTATTATTATTATTATTATTATTATTATTTATATTATTATTATTATTATTATTATTATATTATTATTATTATTATTATTATTATTAATTATTATTTATTTTATTCATTATTATTATTATATTGATTATTATTATTATTCAATTATATTATTTATCATTATTATTATATATTTTTATTTATGTTTTTATTTTCTTGCTTTGTCTAAACTATTATTTATTACTTATTATTATTATTATTATATTATTTATGATCATTATTATTATTATTCTATTATTATTATTATTATATTATAGTAGTAGTAGCAGCAGCAGTAGTCGGTAGTAGTAGTCCCGGTAGTTCCGCAGGCCCGAAGGTCAGCACACACGAAGACTGCGATTATTATTATTATTATTAGTATTATTATTATTACTTATTATATTATTATTAGTATGAGTATTCATTATTAATTATTATTATTCATTATCTATAACATATGATTTTAGTTGCTTTCTTCAAGCCTCCTTAAAATGTCATTTCTGGTCTTACAGAAGACAATTTTCTGTTAGTCATCTATCCTTGAACAACAATACAACCATCTATTGATTCTAATAACAGTACCCAAGCTTTCGTCGTACACTTTTGAAAACCCGGGCAAACAAAATAACTAATATTTAATTTCTTAGACATTAACATTAAAAATTAAAGAGGATGGAAAAATTGAATAGAAGTGTCTACGTTAAATCTACACGAGTAAGGGAACATACTTGAATTTCGACTCCTTCACTCCTCAAAACTACAAAATTGCTACCATTAAGACTTTAGTTCACAGAGCGTTTTAAGATATCGTCTGATTGGACCTTTTTTGATATAGAAATTAAAAGAATAACAAAGAATCTTGATAAATCAATAAACTTCCCCCGTATATTATAGAGGAGACTATAAAGGCACACCTTTAAACTAATTCTATCGCCAACTACTATCAATGAAAATGAAAAAGATAAGCGCTTAGTATTATATCATAAAACTGAAAATATTAGTCAGAAAAAAGAGGAAGAAAACAAATTATAATTAATTTTAAAAGAAACATATTTAAAGCAAACAAAGACGGGAAGAAGCTTTATATTAAGATCTTACTATACGCCATTGAAACTGAGCGTGCTTCCCTACTCGTGAAGCGCTTTCGGATGTGAGCAGTAGTACATGTTGTGTACCGATTTCCAATGTTCTGAAAGAATTCCGGATCTGATCGCCGCTCTAATATGACCCGATACACAACGGAATCCCTCGAACATTCGAGAATGTCGCAGCCATAAGTATAAGCCGGGAGTAAACAATATTTCAACACCTATTAAGGAAGAACACCACAAAAAAATCCCCGTTAACAGCATAAAAGAGGGCTTCTCCATCATAACAAGAAAAGAAAGATTTTTATGAATTGCGCCTCGGGGAATCATTGCTCTTAAGGAAAAATAAACCAGTAATAAACATATACAAATATAACTGAAATGTCTAATTTTTTAAACTTTTTTAAATTAACAAAAAGTCAAAACGTAGGTTAAACTTTTTCTAACTTTTAAACCATCTATTAATTTTGCTTCTATTTATTTTTTGTTATTAGTTTAAAATGAACTATTTCAATAATCAAAAATTGTTAAATACAAAAACAATAAAACTAATTTCCTTGAAATATGTTCCGAAGTGTACGGACGAAAGCTTTGGTACTGTTTATTTAAATCAATAGTTTATTTTTATTCCAGGATTAATTACTAAAAGAAAATTTTCTTCTGGGTAGACAGAAATACATTTAGGAGGCTAGAAAAAGCAACAAAATGATACATTAAAATAAATTGCTGATATTTAGATTTTAGAAATCATTATTATTATTAATATTATTATTATTATTATTATTATTATTATTCATTATTATTATTATTACTTATTCTTATATTATATTTATATTATAATTATTATTACTTAATACTTAACAACTTATTATTATTATTATTATTATCATTATACTTATTATTATTATTATAATATTATTTTTATAGTATTTTTATTATTATTATTATTATTATTATTATTATTATTATTATTATTATTATTATTATTATTATTATTATTATTATTATTATTATTATTATTATTATTATTATTATTAATTTTTATATTATTATTATTATTATATATTATTATTATTATTCTATTATTATCATTATATTATTATTACCGTCATTTCATTACTAGATTCCCAGTCATTTCCCATTATCATTGTGAAAGTCAAAACATCTTTGAAATTGATATATGTGAGAAAACGACGATTACCTCTGAAGTTTTAATCTACGAAGAGATTTGCTCAAGCGATCATCTATCATCCTTTCTTTGTTGCGTGAAAGATAAACCTCATTCATGTAAAACAAAAAAACCCTCTGAAAATGGATTCTTTTAATGTCTTCGACTAAACGATTTGAGAATCCAGATTGCTTCTGTCTCTCACTGAGATGAATCTCATCCCGACAAGCTTTTATTTTTCGCGGCAATTTAAAAGAAAAAAAAGGGAGAAAGAAATGAGGAACTTATCTTTCAACCTTTTTTTTCTTTTTTTTCTCCTTTACTGGCTCATTTATTTGCCTTTTTAATGGATATTCTTTTTAGGATATTAACTTGAAAAGATCTTTCATTATTCGATTTTTTTTATATATTTGTTTTATATTCTGTATCTTTCAAAGAGGAAGATGGATAATTTTTATTCACGCTTGTAAATGTAACTGCTCCGAAAGATGGGGTGGGGGTTGGACTTGGGGTGGTGTGGGGGTTCCCTCTCTACCGTAAAAAAAATTATAGGAAAAGTATTGGAAGAGAAATTACCATCAAATTTTGCTTCCTCATTCTTTCTTTCTTTTACCTCTTTTTCTTATAAAGTGAAGAATTTTTAAGTCGTCCTCCAATTAGTGATTAAAGCTGCTGACTTGACGGAAAAAAAGAATGGAAAATGAAAGTGACTCATTAACTTCGTTTTTGAAAACAATTTTATTGATTTTCGTTACTTATTTTTTTCGAAGAACACGATATTGTGATTCGATGGGGGGAAAATTTAACAAGAGGATTATTTTCCCCCAAATAAATATTTTTTTCCCATATCATTTTGAAGAGAATGAAAGTGTAATCAGGTAGTCTTCTATATAATTCAAAATAATAAACATAATAATAAAAATCAGCAAATTTTCTTGTCGTTTATCGAGAAACAAACAAAACAAGAGCAAAAATGGACCACATTTTCTTTTCCAAAAATAATGAAAATTATAATTTTAATATAAAAAAATATATAAAATAAAAATAAAAATATATATAAAATATTGTTCCATGAAAACAAAAAAAGAAATAAATTTGGTTCAACGAATCTTTTAATAATCTTTTCACAAATCCAAATAAAATATATCTTAATGATAAGAATTATTTACTTTAAAACACGAGTTTTTAGAATATAAAAATACATTTCATGCCACCGATTTGTAATGCTAAAACGATTTCGGAGCACAGGGAAATGGAATCAGGATTGGAGAAATCGGTAAATTTTGATTGATTTGAGTTGGAATCGGGATATGATTTGAAAGTCAAATTAACTTCAATAGTTGGAATCAAATGATTTCAAATAGACAAATATTATTATTATTATTATTATTATTATTATTATTATTATTATTATTATTATTATGTATGTGTGTGTGTGTGTGTGTGTGTGTGTGTATATTTATTTTGTGTGTGTGTGTGTGTGTGTGTGTGTGTGTGTGTGTGTGTGTGTGTGTGTGTGTGTGTGTGTGTGTGTGTGTGTGTGTGTGTGTGCTGTTATTATTATTATTTTTATTGTGTGTG
>JABUQX010127012.1:0-43126 GCA_015478945.1 Trachelipus rathkii | reverse complement strand
TATATAATATGTATATATATAATTTAGTTTACATTCTACCGTACATGACGAGTCCCTACGATTTGCTGTGACTTTGTTGAAAGCAGGTTGAAGGAAAAAACATATGCTTTTTAAAACAAAAAATTTTTTTTTTTTTCATAAAACCCATAAAAACCAAAAATACGTGTTACCTAATCAATATTTTTAATTTTTTATTATAAGTTGTTTTAAAGTCACATTTATATTAATGTTCTAAGTTTTCAGCCAAAGACAGATATTTAACGGACAATTTAATTTTTTTAATCACAGACATTTTTTCACTTTTCTCGTAAACATATTTGGGATTATTTTCCAATTAAAATATATATAATATATATATATATCATATATATATATATTTATATAAATAATATATATATATTAATATATATTAATAGAATATATATATATATATATATTTAATATATATATATATATTATTAAAATATATATATATATAATATAATATATTAATTATATAATTATATAATAATATATATTTAATATATTAGTAATATATATATTTGATTTTTTTTTTTTTTGTATATTATTAAACTAACCAATGAGACTCTTTCAGCCAATGGCTGTAAATTTTGAACCCATCGTACTTAACTGTTAGTTAGGAACATTGACTTCGGCGATATTAAACTTTTTATAATTTTGATTTGGTAAATTATTTGAGCCTACTCCTTTGATTTAATTAAAGAAATATATAAAAACCTATTAAAATATATATATATAATCACTTAATAATAAATTATCAAATCTTTATTATCTTTATTATCTATTATTGTATATATTATGGTAGAATATAAATATCTCCTAGATGTAAAATTCAGTTTATTAATGTGTATATGTAAATGTCTAGATGCTTTGAGTCAAGATATTAATTTTTTTTATCATGTAAGACATTTAATAATTTGTTGATGACTCTGTATTTCATGGTATATTGAGAATTTATATATGTGTAGTAGGGTATATATATATATATTAGTACTGCTATTATTTTTTGATTAAACTACTATTATATATATACGCACAAGTCACCTTTATTTTATATGTATTAATTTAAACCGGAAGGAAATTATACATATATTATATGTAGTGCTAATGTTTTCATTATACATCAACGCGTTAGTGTATATACTTGATAGGTTTACTCCATTCCTGTCAATTTCGGTGCGTGTTATTCTGTTGAACCAAGTGTTAATATGGAAAATATTAAGACGATTAAGGTTCTATATCCAAAATGAGTAAAATACTGGTATTTATATTTCACAACCTCTAGTTGCGGTATACAGTATTCATAAAAGTACATTAAATTACTAAATGGCTAAAATATATTAAATTACAAATTAACTTACAATTAAAATTTAGAATATTTTAATAATAGCCGAATAATTGTAATCCTAAATATTATTTCAGTCAATTGAAGAGAATAGATATTTAATTAGTTAATGACAACAAAGAGATTATATTCTGAGTTATTTCTGGGACTGGAAGTTTGCGGAGACTTACTTTTGTGATTGTACTCTCGTCCGTGTTCCTTTTTTAGCTTTTCTAATATCATGAAATCACAACTTCATGTAGAATTGATGCAGAATCATGTGGTGATTTCTATTTCACGTATATATTTATAGGTTTTTATCTTTATGAACGCATCTATTTGAAGAAGGTTGTTTTAGTATTACCACATTCACACCATGGACCATACGTGAATTAAAAAGGCTTAACCTATTAAGAGAAGAACTGAGCTTGTACCTTCCGGAATTTTCTCTAAGGTGGTGTTTTATGAGATTCTCTCCAAATAATAAATGTGTCTGATATTATTAGGGGTGGCTTATATACGCATCTGGCAAACATCTAAGGTTCTGTTTTTAATTTCGCCAAGATTTATTAACTCAATTATTTAATTAGTTGCTTATTTATTTGATTAGAATGAGTTGGCTTCATATCTTGAAATATAAATTATTCTTGACAAAAATTCATCCCACTTTTTATTTTGAGAAAGTTTTTCTATCTTGATCGGCCGATTTTGGCAATGATTTAGCTTAGCATGTATGACGTTATTACTTTGTATATAGTCGGCTCGTGGCGAGGTATTCTTCTGTAGCTTCGTTTATGAACTTGTTGGATTTCACAAAACCATCACAAAATCTTTAATTTCATTAGGTCATGCCATTAAGCGTTTTTACTACCCCTTGAGCTATTATAGGCTCTTAGGATGAGGAGGTGATATTATGACTTTAGAAGATTCAGATCATATTGAAAGTATAGTCATATTGATTATAATTTTCCACAAACTACTCCAATTGTATTCTTTTTATCTTTTACGGTTTGTGAAAATTGGCGTAATAATTATATTAGCTCATAATTATGATTTATATATATTAAATAGAATATATATACTATAATTTTAGTATTTCTTTCTCTAATTTTATTATCCATATCTCATATATGTTAAATAGTTTATTTTCAATTAAATATCTGTTTTACTTGCCTTTTTATATTGTAAGTTTATCTTATGTCAATAGTGCTTAAGTCCTTTGTGTTCCCTTCAGTATAATTCAATTTCCGTCTCTTATTTTTATTATCGTTTAATTATTATCGGCTTTTACTTTTAGCTTTATATTATCTATTTAGCAAGCCTACTTTATAGTGTATGCCCCCACCCTTTCAATATCTAGATCTATCTATTATCATATCAGGGTTTGCGGGTTCAAGTCATCATTGGGTCATTTATTTCTTACATATGTTTAGTTTGCACGAAATTCATTACTTGCTTTTAGTTACTCACATCAATTGAAAAACTCTCATAGTGTGTAATTGCTTGCTAGAGCTTAATACATAAAAAATTTAGTTACTGTAAATACAATAGGAATAAATGAAAGTACTTTATGATAGTTTGGTTTACATATATAAGTAATAGAAGTTTTCTCCTTAAGCTAAATCTATAAATATAAGTTTACTATTTATTTTGGATTATCAAGGTTACCTCTAAAATTATTTTATGTACAAGTTAACTCTTATTAGTTACTTTATTTTATTGGAAAAATAACCATTTTGAACAAAAAAAGTTAATTATAATAACATTTATTTATTTTTTTTGTAACTTAAGAAATATTAAGTTTTTTCTTCGTTATTTGCGTTCAGTTTTTCTATTTACCTAAGTTTAGTAATATATTAAATTCTTTTATAGTGGTACTTCTGTTATATAATATTAATAAGCCTGCTATTACTTTCTCTACCAAGCAAGCATCATATTTTGTATTTGGTACTTTTATCTAAAATATTGTTATGTATATATTTAAATGATATATTTTAGTATTAAATATATTTAATTTATTTCACATTCTACTACTTATACTCTCCTCTGTTTGAGGTTCATCTTTTGTAAACCTTTTAACTGTTTATACTTTTATCTACTATAAAAGCATTCCACCATCTAATCTCTCTTGGTTTGAATACACCACGACAAATCTATCTATAATACCTGGCTCATCCCATAGAACTCTCGGGACCCACTTTGGTTGTGGAGTTCTGTTATATATCTGTGCTTAGATATACCGATTTACTTCTTTTTTTGCAGATAAAGGGACACAGTCAATATCTCTTGCACAGGAAAACATATGGATCAATACTTTTACACAAAAATTTACGAAAAATCTTAGGAAGGGAATTATTGGAAAGGCTCCAACAGGATTATAGGAACATAGAAAAGCGTTGTTTCCCCATCTTTAGCTCTCACTTATATACAAGCGGTCAGCCCGGCAATCTTTATTCTGAAATCAAAACCTGGTGGGGGATGTATATTTCCCGTTAAGGTTAATAGATGATAGGTCGTCAAAGCTTCTAAGTTTTCTACATCATTTGAAAATTCTATATATATGTACTGTATATTTATAATAAATTCATTATGTCTCACAGAACCAAAGGTGTTCAAGTTATTCATCTGTCAACCTTATGCGTTCTTTTAAGAGTTGAAAGATTGTAATAAATTTCTCACAAGTTCTAGATATGTCTCTCAAAATGACCTCCTTTATGATAACTATGAGGTGGTTGGAATATACCACTGGTAATTCTTTTTGCTCAAAAAGCTTGTTTATTGTACGTTGCTTCACACAATGTGATATCTACCTTGTTCCTTTTAATTCTTTGTTAGCTTTCACAAATTCAATCCATTATCTGATCGGATTAATTTCACATTGCCTCTGCGATTGATAAATCTTCTTAGAGCATTGATAAAAACATCAGTATCTAATGAATATAAACATCTCTAAATGTATTGCTCTACTCCTTAAACATGAGAATATTAATCCATACTTTTTTCTTCTTTACTTTTCCCATTCATTACCCTTAAGAAAAGGGCCAAAGGCATCTATACCAATATTCGTGAATGGTGGTATATCACATTCTAATCTATCTTATCTTTCGCGCAAATCTCCCATCCAACTGCTGAGTTGGCCTTGTATGGAGCTTCCTACATAAATGCAAATCTTTTTTAAAAATTTCTTTAATTACTTCTCCGCTTGCTCCAATGATATAGTATTTCTCTTTTAAAGCATTTAAAACTGGTTGTTTTCCCTAAATGGCCATTAATTCTATGGTAATGTCTTATTATTAACATTTGTAACATGACTTTTTGGCAAGATAATTGGATGTTTTAAAATAAAATTTATGATACATCATTCAGATTTTTTATTCCTCCCACCTACCTCTAAATATTTCCTATTATCATCTCATAAATGGTAAGAATTTTGCCAAAATATGCCTTTTTTTTGGCAAGGCTTCTTTCTCCTTTTTTTATTTGTTATATGTATTATCATGAAATTCTTTTATTTGTACAATATTTGTAAATAGCCTTTTCTGCATTATTTTAATTCTAAACACTCTACATAGCACCTTTATTTCAGGCTTTTTTATGCTTATTTTAATATATTTTACTCTTTAAACTTCATTTGTTAACATTATCAGTCTCGGACTGCTAGACTTCTCTCTCTAAAGAATCTTTGTTATATTATCTCTCAATCCACCTATGTAGGAGGGACATTGCACAGGTAGAGATTGTCTGTTGAGCTTTTCTTGGGTTGTATCGGGCCATTGAGGACTGGTTTTTTACTTTTTTTACTTAGAGGATTTGGCCTCAATGTTTTTAATAATCTATATTTATTTTCTATTGTAACTACAATTCTGTAGCTTCAGGCGATTTTCTTAGGCTTTTGTCCGTTGCTGGTCAATTTACAAAATTCTTGGGGGCACCAAGTTGCTCGCATATAGATTTATTGCGTCTTACAAATAACTTTTCGGCCCAGGGTGGGCATTAATAAAGACATATTCACCCATATCTTCCTTCTTATACTTATAAGCTATAATAACCTCGCCCAATTTCACATTTAGTCTTGTGCCACTTTTCTGTAGTTCCATGCACCTTTACTATATCCTCACTGTCGCGTCTCTTTGCCATATCTCACATGTATCTCTACGATGATTCTTATCACTCCGTCCAGGGCATTATCACTTATTATCAAATCTGGGCTACTTCAATGATATCTCTCTATCAACTCTTTTTTTTCTTCAAGATCTCTCTCTTTGTCGAGTCCATTTTCTTAATACCTCCAATTTCGTAAGTGACTTTATGCCATATACCACCACTCTCTCATCCACCTACAATAATTACATACTTCCGTGGTTTTTGATATATACTGGCTTTTCAATATCTAATTCATGATTTTTTAAAAAATTTGATGTATGTTTGACAACTCTCCTTTGGAGCCTTGCCCAATCCCATCCTCTCAAATTTCTCCACTATTCTTGGTATATGGAGTGAGACACTAACAAAACTCATCTTCCAAATTACTTTAATTGGTATCAAGGATTCTATCTTTCTATTTTATTCCCTCTCATTTGTCTTCGCCATTCTTCTACAATCCAAAACACCACCACTCTCTAAATGTACAAACATTAGTTTATTCCTACCATTTTTATCTAATTTCTCTATTTTCACACCATTCATCCGCCATGAACCTTAGTATTGAGTACCCATTACAGATGCTTTTTCCCATCTAGCAGGTGATTAGACTATCTCTTGATGAACCATCTTTGAATTAACTATAAAAAAATATCGTTCATAACTTCTTCTCTACCCTTTTATTCCAGCTCACATTACTTTAAAGCGATATCCCTTCGGACTTAGCTACTATTGGACTCTCGAGTTTAGGAACTCTTGTGAAATGAACATTTAACTATTTTAACGATCATTTTAGCCATTTTTATGTAAAACGTTTTTCCTTTTTATATCTGGATGGAATTTCAATTAGTCCCAGTTAACTTTTCATATCAGCATTAAAAATTGAAATATCTTTTTAGCTTACTGGAGTAGCACTCGGACTAATAAAAGGTTTTCTCTCTAGTGAGCAAAAACTACTAACCTCTTCATAATGTGAAGAAGGAACACACAACAAATTAAGCAAAGCAACTTCTCGAAGACTATAGTAAGTCCCTTTACATCACCAACGATTTCTCTTGAACAATTTACTAAACTTTTCTCTGTCAGTTCTAATTCTTCTTATCTACCTTTCCGCTTTGTTCGCCAATCCGATGCTTATAGTGCAATTCGATCCGCTCCTTTCATTCAAACATGAATCACTAAAATATTAAAATCAGACACCCGTTTCCAGCTAGTTCACCATTCGTAACATAACTTCCACCCCACACGAGGACTGTCCTCAATCACAACCCTAACCGAGGACTGTCTTATCTACGTTTACTTTTCAACCCCTCTTTTACACACCTTGCCATATTCTCTCTAGTCAGACCACTGAAACTGATGTGTTCAGATTCGCCACACAAAACCAAATACATCCTCATATAATAGGTAAGGGAACCCTCCACTCTCTTCATTCTGCCATCATTCTAACACTATCCCTTGCACCCTAACCTCTAATTCTTTTCATAACCTCATGCATATGGCAGATTGGATTCGTTGTCAAGGAGAACATAGCACACGATCAATATCTCTCTGAAGCTACTTATTCAAATTTAACGAAATCACTTTCGACTCTTTTTTTTTTTTTTTTTTTTTTTTTTTTTTTTTTTTTTTTTTTTTTTTTACAGTTGTCCCTATTCAGGGAGGGGGGTGTTGCACACCAAAGCTTCATCCGGCTAGCGCAAAATTACGCAGATGAGCATAGACGGCAGGCTTTAAAGTGAGGAGATTTTAAATTCAGCAGGAAACACAGGAGAAAAGGAAAGAGAATTCCACAGAACAGACGGGGCAGGAAAGAAAATAGGAAGCACGCCAGCGAACTAGCCTGGAGTTACCAAGAGATCCACACAAAACTCGTCCGAGACACTAGCCACCCCTTGTTGTGGCTACCAAGGGGCGTCGTTAAAGTGGCTTGACGCGGAGTGGTAAGTCCCTAGAACACCTGCCCGTCTTGCGAGGACCGATAATAGACAAAAGAGATAAGCTTGCAACATCGCGGCCCGCAAAGATACGATTGGTCAAGTTTGAACTGGAAAGTACCAGGACAGTTTATAAGAAGCCTTTTGGCCTCGACCTCGACCCTGTCCAAAAGCCGGGGTGAAACCAGAGCCTCCCAGATATTGAGAACAGTACTCGCATACAAGGGCGATGACGACCCTTTGTATAGCTGGATAAGTAACTTAAGAAGAGGAAAAAAAAAAAAAAAAGTCACGCAGTCTAAAACAGAACCCCAGTTGTCTTTGAAGCGCCCTAGTAACCGTGTGGGGGATGTGAGGTTCCAAGAGCATTTTTTTGTTTATGGTTAAGGCCAAGGAGTTATATGGTCAACAGGAGAGACGAGAGCGAGAACCGTCTATGAAAGAAAAGTTGAAGGTGTTTTTTCTTTAGAGAGGAGATTTGTAGAAGTGAGGTTTTTTTAAAGAATTGAATTTCACGAAGGTTTGAGAACGACCACAATCGGAAAATTTCTATTCCAGATCAGCGAAGAATAGGAATCGGGGAAGTTAAGTACGAGAAGGCAATTCTAGACAGTAAAAGAAGGAAGGCAGGAATTGAATGATGAGATTTAGAAGAGGATAGGTGGGGTCGAGTCATGGCATATGAGTGGATAGAGTTATATGTGCAGACGAGAGAAAGACATTAATAAAAATAGAAAGTAAGAATATAAAAAAGTAGGAGATTTTAAGAGACTACATTTATCTTTACACACGCTTCACTATCGTCTTACATACTTTGATTCCATATCAGTGAAACAGACTACCAGCCAATACATATCAGCTAACACCTTTGCCACTAGAGCTTCCCTAATAACTCCTATAACGCCTGGCTGCCAAAGTCCATAATCCTAAATACAATTTATTCATCTCCTCCATTATTATTCCCAATATTGTTTAAATTGTACAGATATTGATCCGACCACGATTCCTCTACCACTTCCTTAAACGCACCAAAAAAAAATAACCCCTTGTTGCTTTCCCCCAAATAAGGTCCTTCTTCACCGCCATTCAACCCACTCGTTTCTGACACCAAAAAATACCAGCATAATCTTTCCATACCAACAGCTCAATAAACTTAATATCCTATTAATATACTTACAGGGTACCCTTTTTCCCCCTTACCCATATATATATATATGGCTAGCGTGTTTACCCCCTCACGATTTCATGACACCTCGCACCATCAATGGCAAGATATATCACTACACTCCCCACATTTCTCTCCATACCCCTAATTTCCTAAAAAAATACACCTTCCTATAATTTCAGGGCGCTCTCCATTAACCACTTTAAATAATAACCCCACACGCCCTCTCTTGTGGTTAATTCCCAGAACCCAAGGCACCACCCTTTTCTCCACAACCAACAATAAATCCACAACTAAAATTACTACAATTTTTAGAATAATATCACCACAAAATGTACCAAAAGTCAGGTATATCAAGCTACATCATTAACATGAATCCCCTAATAAATCCTTCCAATTGAAATAAGTATTAAAATGACTAAATTTAATATCAAAGAAAATATAAAAAAGTATATAATATAGTCATACTAACTTATCAATTATATTTCTTAACCCACCCGGCCTCCCCCCCTCCTCCCCCACTCCCTCCCTTATTCTCCCTTACTTTATAAATAAAAGCAAAGTGATAGCGAGAGAACCTATATCAATCAATATTAAATAATAGGGAAATAAGACAAAAACGAATATAAATATATATAATTAGAATATAATAAAAATATTGCTTATATATATATATATAAACATGATATATATAAAGTTATTAATCTAATAATATTTACATAAAGTGCGCCAATAAAAAGGTATTAATATTAAGGAATACCATAATAAACTACATATATATATATATATCTTAAGAAATATATAAATAGAATAGTAATAAGTAGAGGTATGTGATTTTGATGCCCTGGAATAACATGCAAGGGAAGAAGTTTGAGCCAGACAGAGGTAAATTTACGCTTTCTGTAGGATTTTATGTGAACAGACAGAACAATTACGCGGAGTATGTATATCACCAAACAACACAAAAAATAAAGTTCTATAAAGAGATAAGTTTTTAAAAGGTTATAAAAGACTTATAACACCATAAAGCAACCAGATTAAGGTTATTGGTTGTGAGTAGAGGGAAACCCAAGTCCTCGGTGGCAGGAAAGGTTTAATTGCTAAGCATGTTAGTGGTAGAGCTATGGTAAATCATTTAAGAACTTAGAACTAAGTTATTTAAAAATATTTTTTAAAGAATATAGTATGTTGGATAACACGAAAAACTAAAGGGTGAACGGATGATGGCCGAGTATACTATTGTAGTAGGAATAGTTAGTGAATTGTACACCAGGAAGGGGGCTAGGACATATTACAAAAATCACAATTAAAGGTGGATGTTAAAGAGTTAAGTCGTCTTGAGTGCGCTAGGGATCTTACATGAGGATAGAAAAATGAGAAATATGTTATAAAATATCAAGTTACTGTGTAATACAATAACAATGTCTATAGTAGTGAGACTTTTCAAAAAGACGACCTGCATACCCTGGGTCAAAATAAAGAGGTGTATATGAAAATAACTTCATTAATGATTTGTTTAGGTGTGAGGAAGAATTGAGAAAATGGAGGAATGAACCTAACATCTATACAGAAGATAATTAAGTACGAAACTGGTAATTGTATGGCGTGAAAAAAGGGAGAAAGGATTTATGGAAAATTTGAAATAGCCACGAAGAGAGATAATAAATGTTATATATCCTCCAAGCACGCCAATAAACTGTAGATCACCTCTTGGTAGCTCCTTGCGCTTAATCCATGTGGAACCATCTACCGAATTCGTAATCAATATCCTGTAAAATAATGAGGTCGGTGGTTAAGCGGCATATTAGTGGTGATAGTGTGTGGGAACGGACTGGCCTTGAGACCAAAAAAGAAACAAGTGGCATTGAGTCCATCAAAAAGAGGAGAACAATGTATCTACTGGTTTCCTAATATCTGGAGGCCAAGGGTAGATAACATTGATCTAAATAGATGAGATTCTCGGAGCGTGTAATCTTGAAGAGGCGATTGTCAGGGAAGGTAGAAAGGTCGGCTCGATAATAGCGACTGGTCAAATACCATTATACAATGTCCAACTCTTTCCAGGTCTACCTTTCTAGTCCGTAACTCATTCGTCGTTTCCTATCCATCTGGTCCAAACATCTAGATGTGGCTCGGAATTTGTTGATAGTATAGGAACTGATTTCCCACCAGAAATATAAGTGATGTTATGTGGTCCCCACTTCTTTGGCCTAAAACCTACAAGGTTATCCTAGACCCAACATATGGCAGACTATAACTACTCAGAGCTAGTGATTTACATAGTGAGGGTTTCATCGCGCTCACATGAAGCATTAACTAGTTAATCATGTAGGTTCAAATCGAGGTTACCGACTAATCCAATGGTTGGGGGTATTCTGGACTGCGGCGAAGGCGTTAACTACATAAAGGCCCTTAAACTTAAATATGCAAGTTGATATAAAAATATTAGGGATTTTTTGCTCCAAAGTTAACCTCCTACGATAAGTTATTTGCAGTTGGATGAGACACAAACACTTTAAACCTTAACTGTTGTGCAAGTAATGCGGTTTCTTCTACCTAAATATTTATAACTGATTTAATTTCTAAGTTCGCGCCATTCAAACAATATGTTATCTGTCCAACTCCCTCAACTCAAAAATCTCTCTACGAGTCTCTTGGGGAAAGAATAAATAATGCAAAGGGATATGTGTAACAGTATTTTTGTACTAGCTGCTAATTATACTGATGATGATGTAATGATAATCCGAATATATAGCGCCAAATAATTTGATTGGATATAACTCGGCGTACACTGGACCTTATGACGAATAACCGACCGAAAAACCTATATCTCATATCCCCTTCCAAGTAGAAACTAATAATATATATATAAATTATATTATATATACTACCCCATAAGCTATAGTACTAACCAATATGTTAATAAAATATAAATCTTAAATAATATTTAATATAATAAAAATTTTTACAGGTGATTATACATAATACATTTCTATAACAAAACTTAAGCCTAAATACATTTTTGTATTAAAAGTTAGCAAAATTATTAAATCAATATATATAATAAAGTTGTATATTTCTCCTAATTCATTCATTAATCCTTTAATTTTTAATGTATTGTTTTAGTCAATATCAATTTATTTTTAAAAAAAAAAATTTGCTTATATTTAATAAAAATTTTCTGTATCAACTCAAGAACTTTTTTTAGTTTAAAACCATGTTAGTACTTAAAATATTATTATAAAATATATAATTTATCTAAAATACTTACTTATAATTAATAACGTAGCTATATATCAGACTCTTCAAGTTTTATACTGAATATTCCCAGTTTCTTTAACAACTCAAAAAGGTCTTCTTACCCAGGACTAGGGTCGTGTTCCTGAGAAAGATTTGAAAAGTTAGTATAAATATATACCAGTTAGCAGCACCAAAAGTGCGACAAAACGGGCTCAATGACCAAATTTCGTAAGTACCCTTTCATTAATATGTCCCGATCCACCTCTTACCCAGCCGGTCCCTCTTTAATTTTTGTTTGTTTTTCAGCGAACCACCAAGAAAATTTAATATCAATTTAATAAAAGGCTTCATAGTTTTATTTAAAGTTTCTCATGAATATGTCTTCTAATATTTTGCGCGAAAAGGAACATATTACCATTTATTCAGTATAATTATATTAATAAATAAATCTACACTTAAGAGAACATACATTATTCGCTTAGGATATTTACAGAAAGAAAGTAGCTTCCAAAGAATTTTATATTGATTAAAAAAGTATACACACCAATCTAATACTCTTTCTCGAAAAATATCCATTATTAATCCTGCAAGCCATCAGAGTGTTGATTGGTGAGCTGTTCGATAGATTTGATTTTTAGTACAGTCTATTGATGTTAGTGCTTCTTTTTTCAACTATGTATTTTTCTATTTTAACTGCCAAAGACCTTAGTATTTTATTCAAGCCCTGACGAACCCACTTTGAAGCCTTCGTGGACCCCCTGGGCCCTGTGGTACACGAACCACATGTTAAGAACTGCTGCCTTAGAAGATTCATCCACCTCCCTTCAACTTATTTATGCTTAACATAGTTGTGTCCTAAAATGATGTTATTTCTGCTCTCACATAACTTAACGCAACGAAGGTTCACGTTCTTGACAGTATCCCTCCTGTGATTCTTATAACTTGTGTTTCTGAGCTTAATTCTGTCTTGGTAAACTGGTTCATCTCTATCTATCAACTTCATCCTTTACCTCCTGCTGGAAGCATGAGCTCTTTCAGTCTGTGCTTAAGAAGGAAAACCCTTCTCGACCCTCTAACTACAGTCTTATCACTTTAACCTCTGTTCTTTCCAAAGTTTTCGAATCTCTCCTTAAAAGGAAGATTTGGAAACATTTTAAATCTTTTTATCTTTTCAGATCGATCAGTATCGCACCCTATAAGGGCTTCCTTAAGGAACTCTGATCTTTTTCTTCTCTATGACACTTAGTCCTCTGGTCTTCAGCATTTCGGTGGTGAATCTTTTGCTGTAGAGATAGACATGTTTTTTTGATAAGACATATTGTTCTGTATTGAGTGTTCTACTGCATAGCCCAGATTGAGTCTCGCATAGAGCTCTGATTTCCAAACTTTTATCTGTTGAGAATTGGGATATATATTCTCTTTTGTAGAAGGCCATATTTCGTCCCTTTAATCTATCAATAGTGGATTCTGTTTAGCATTCTGTTCTATCCCCAACTCTTTTTTTTCCACTTTTTATAAATAATCTTTTCTGTCATCTCTCTGTCTCTCTCCTTCCTTGACACTATTTTACGAAACTGGAGTTAAAGAATTAACATCCATTTACTCCTTTCAATTTGAGAAAGGTTGACTCCTTATGCTCTTCTAAAATCATAATATGTTCAATGTTCGAAATATGGCTTTGGAAGAACTGATCTATAATTTTTCAGTAACTCAAGTTTGGGTAAAGAAAATGTGGTCCTTTTCATAATGAACCTCAAAAACTTCAGGTCCTTTAATCTATCATTTGTCGTAACATTTGATAGTGATTTTTTCACATAACTCGAAAGACGCGGGGGGCGGGGCCGGTTACAAAGGCCTGTTTTCTATATTCAATATTATTGGCATTTCCTTTACTCGTGGTCTTTCTTGGAAAGATCACATCATCTCTTTCACTAAAGAGCTACCCAGATGTTGGGTGTTCCGAGGTGTTTTAAAAACTTCTCACCACCTCAGTCTGCTTGTCACACTTTTGTTTCCGTGTGATGGGTGTGTCCAGTTTTTTATATTGTCATATATCCTGTATTATGGAATAAATGATTAATTGCTTGATGTTACATGGAGGTTGAGGTTTTAAAGCTCACACATACTGATCTCTCTGATAATGTTGAGGCTTGAACTTCTCGAGTTATAAACTCTTCTGCTCTCAATAACTCTTTCCAATCTCTTTCAAGCCGTTGAACTATTGAATCACTTTCTTATACTATCGCTATTACATTGGACACAGCTTTTTTGAACTTTCTGCTGATATAACTCCTCGTTTGAGAGGATCGTGCAACTCGTCATTTTACTCAATCTCATTTATTCTCTGTCTAGTTTCTGACCACAGACTTAACCTTAATCCACATGGTTTAAGTCTGGTTTACATCTATTTCCCTGTGTGCATACATTTTACCCAACTATTCTAATGGTGATCATTTGTCAAGCACTTCTCAAATCGGTTAAGACGCATATAGCTGCTCTGACTCAATTCCACACCTCACTAATAAAGGTACCGTTTTCTCCCTATATACTATGTACGCCTCCTACTATTAACCACCAGGAGAGTTTATAATTTTACTATATAGATTAGCTCTTGCTTGTTATGATAATATATATATATAATATATAATGATTTATAATTAATAAAAGATTTGTATAATTAGTAATACTGTAGAAGATTTAAGATAGGCGTTTATTTTTTCCTAGTATATATTTTGCACTTTTTCTGACTTAACGAATAATAATTTTAGGTCATAGTATAGGAATAATTATGTATATAAGTGTACGTTCACATTATTGTTAGTTCAATAATTTTAAGCATACAAAATTTTATAAAATATGAAAATTTGTTACTCACATTTATAATACAATAAATTATGACTAGGATTGGTACACTACGTAATAATATATACCACACTTCGAAACTAAACTTCCCCGTATTTAGTAATAGTTTCTTAAAAACTCATTATACCTCAACATCGAGACGGTTTTGGTCAATCTTTAAACGATTCAACACCACAACAACCTATCACCTCACATACAGCTTGTGGAGAAGCACCGCTCGCGCGCAGCCTGCACTGTGTAGGAAGTCTTTAAGAGGGAGAGAGGATCTCTGGGCCCATGGCATTTTACTAGCAACCTTGCTCACGAAATCAGACAATTATCTACCGATAATATAGGACTTATTTACCTATAGCTTAAAGTTTCCATTTACGTCAAATTGGTAGGATACCTAACTCGCAAAAATAATTTAACTACCAAAAATAATTTTTTCGAAAATGAAAAACAAAAGTCACAGTTTTTAGCAGCAATGCTATACATATTAGTAATTGAATAATATTTCTCAGACATTATTCTGTAATGTTTTTTAAAGGATAGAAGCTAATTCGTAAATTTTATCTTAGCTTGCTAATCTATATATATTTAACAATATATATATTATCGTAACCATATACACATATACCTATATATTATTATATAATACTACTATAAAATAACTTTGGGACAGATTCTAACAATATATAATATACCCCATATATATATAATATTACGGTTTAATATATAATGAAATTATATAATTAATATAATAAAATATATATATATGGCTATATTCCAGAAAAGGGCCAGGAAAACAATTGAAGTTCGTTGCGATACGTTTTGTGACTCCAATCGACTGATGGCTGTTGGCTGACTCATGGCTGATGGCTTTTTATATTTTTATTAGAGTGTACATTAATTATATAATATAATAATATTATACTATATATATATATAATAGTATAGTATATATACTCATATATATATATATTATATACTTTTATATATTCTTCATATAACTAATATATATATATATATATTATATATATATTATATATACTACTCGTCATACTATCATATTATATACTATATTATATTTATATATATAGGGTTGGGATTAAAAAAACCCATTCGTTTTTTTAAAACAAAACACGTTTTATTTTTTTTTAAAAAAACCAAAGGCCAAATTTTTTTTTGTGGGTTTTTTTTTGTTTTCTTTTTAAAATTACTTTTTTTTCTTATATATCAATTCCTTTCTAGGTTATTTAGCATTAAAATACAGTAACAATATGTAAAAAGTCAGTATGCAATATATATAAAGTACTATTTTTTAGTACTTAGTAAAGATTTATTTGTGCTCTAGGGCATATAACTATTACATTTCATACTATTATTGATTATCTATTATTATTATTATGATTATCTTATTATATTACTATATATATATATATATACTATTACTCATATATTAATATATACTCCTACCTATACTCAAATAGGAGTCTATACCTATGCCACCCCCCTATATTATATATATATATAATATTATATTAATATATATATATATATTTATATCATATATAAAAGCCCATAGCTTGAAACGCTTGGATAAGCCCAAGCCTTACCCCCCCCCTCTCCTGTAGCCATTTACCATTAGTAAGGACTCGTCGCAGTCGAAAATCCACCCTAGAGCTTCACGGAACTGCGGCGGACCCTCATCTCACTATGATATCTTGCCGGTTTGAGTTTATCATCCCTTTGGCCCAGGTGTGCGCCACAACCATGTTACCCCCTCACAAAAACCCCCCCCCATACTCTCCAATTATGCACCTTATTCTCCAGCCTCTGCCCAAATCACGATTGTCTGTCCTTCAGACAATTATCGTTTGACTGGACTCAAACTTTTTCTTCGATCTCCCAGCCGGCGGTTCCAACACACTCGCCACTATAGCGTCGGGCGGTAAAAACCAACTATCAATCATCCTTTCCAATCGGACCCCAACCATCTCCAACATCATTTTACCTTTTCTTTTACTCCTTTGGCCAATTTCTTTCACACCACAAACTCTCTAATACGTTCATTTCCTCATTTTATTGCTCATCTGAACACATTGTGCCCCTTAAGATGGTCATCTAGAAACACATTGAATTTAGATCTATGGCTTCTTATCCACGCCATATCTATAGTTACAATAACACAGGTAACAAGCATACCCATCATGTAAGACCCTAGCACTCTAACGACTTAGTTTCGAAGTAGGTTCACCAACGGATTTTATTTGTGTATACCGCCCTTCTCATCCAAACATATACCCTAAATATTTAAATCAGACCCTTGTTCAACTGCCAGCCATCTAACATAACTTCACACTGAGGACTGTACTCACTCACAACCAAACCTTACTCTTGATCTACGTTTACATTCAAACCCCTTCCTTTACACACCTGCCAAAATCTCTTTTACCAATCCTCTCAAACTCTTTCATATTCGCCCCACAAAACCCAAATCATTCGCATACTATAATAGGTAGGGCACCCTTCCACTCATCTCGCTAGTTTCTCCCATCCATGGGTTCTAACAGCGCGGTATTTCCTTGTTCTTTCCCACATCTCTTCGCATCTTTCATAAACTCTGTCCACAAGTAATTACGATAAATTCATTGTCATGGAAATTAATTATCCAATTCTTAATAGTTTCCATTTTACCGAACACAATCTCGCGCCTCACATACAGCTTAAATTGATATTCCTAACCAATCATCACTTTATTAGCACAGCCATTTTGAGATCATTATCTTAAATCAACACGTCGTAATCATACAACTTAATACACGTCCATATATCTTGTTCTTTTTTTTGACTTTTTCTCCTATATTCTTGCTCTACTCGTTTTAACTTCTACACTTCTCACTCAATCAAACTTACAATCATCTCTTGCCATAGTGCTCCCTCCCTTATTAACCCCTATCTCACTCTCTACCGCCTGTTGCAAATCCATTAAAACTTAAATACAATTTACTTCTTCTTCCCTCATTTTCTCTGATCATTTGCTTCAATGTAAAGATTTGATCCACCACATCCTCTACTACTCCTAAACTGCCCTATTTAAATGTATCTTCCACAATATCTCTGTTCCTTTCAGTCAGGCTTCCAAGATTCAGTGTGTTTTTCGACCAATAATACAATCATATATGGTTCCCTATATACACTTAAGTGAAAAACTATATTCCCTATATCTACAGTTCCCTTTATCTTCCCCCCTTACCCTGATTTAATTTGCGCCGGTGGACTAATTATCTGCTCTCCTTCCAGGCTCCCTGGACGTATACCTAAACCATAAAACGTCTACTTTAACATTACAGGGCCCCAAACTTGCAAGATCCCAATCAATCAAAAACATGCCTCCGTTCTTGATCATTTCACCATTATTTCATCTAATACCTGCAGATTTACTATTTCTCTAAACTATCTCACTCTACCCATTTCCTCTTCTTTGGTAATAACCTCATCCGCCCCCAAAATATATATTCCTTCTGCACCATCAAACCCCCACACAGTCACTATCACCTCTGCATTACTGCCAATAAAAGTTATGCCAATTTTCGAAGTGTTCTTTCCCACACTACCCTCACATCCATTTCATCAAGTTACAAAAAAACACCATCCCTATTCATTATTCTGAGCAGGTTCCATTTTATTCTAAGTTTTAACAACCTTCCGCGCTTCCTATTCCAGAGAGCTTCCTATTCCCTTGTATGCCCCTATTCCATCCATCCTTCCAAACTGTTTCATTTACCTCTATTCTTATTGTCTATTGCATTTATCATCATTTGCATCTAGTCATTTTCTTTTTTTTTCCTCGCTTATATATCTGCCAGCGCATCTTTTCTTGTTCGTATACGTTCACTCATATTGTCTTGTTCAAGAAAAATTACAAACCGACAGACCTTTTTTCGTATCTCTTTTATTAAGAAACCGCTGGGTGTCATTCACCTCTTTTCATTCCACACTCACTGTTACGCATTTTTCTTACTTTTCCTAATCTTTTTGGCACACCCACTTACTTCTTGGTCTGGACATTCTTGATCTCTCAGTGCTTCCACGATAGTCTTATTTTAGTTTACCATTCTTTTTTGTCTACAATTTCCGAAAAACATTTTGATTTAAGTAGCGTGAGGCGATTTACTATACATAATGGCTTGTTGTGCCTATAAAATAACCTATGTTCAACTAAACTTCTCACTCTTACATTTTACCGCTTTTCTCCTTTCCACATCGTTTGTGCATCAATATCCTCTTCTTAACAAGCTCCAAGTCCACAATTCTTATGCTGATGTGTTTACAAAGGGTTAGAACAACATAATGATCGCAATCAGTCCACAATTCTAAGTCACCTGCAGCTAGAATTTCCTTTATATAAGCATCTCTACCACATGTTAATAGCGGTCAACTACTTCGGCTTTATTTTCTCCACCAACACAAAAATCCAGATTTCATACTTTTCACTTCCTTTAGAATGACCATCACTCACCCGTGAGCAACTCTTAACCTTAGAAGGGTGAAAATGCTAAGAGATACTTATGGATTTACATCTTGTGTTGTAAAGAAAGTAACAATTATAACTTAGCACATAAATACATATAAACTCCATACTCCTCCACAAGAAATGCGAGATCACCTTCCCTACCATTCTCATTTTTCTCCCGACGAACTCCTCGCAAACCCACCTCTGGAGTGTGACCATCCGTTTTTTGATTCATTATATATATATGTACTTATACTGTATTTATATATATATTATACGTAGTATATTAAGGTACCGTTTAATTTTAGATAATATTATATTATATATATAATGTTTACATTTTTTCATATAATGAAATAGCTTATTTTATATTCATATACATTTTACTTATGATATCAATACGTAGATAAAACTCCATTCACATATAAGTGATCATAATATTTATTTGTAAATTATAAATAACATAAACTACACAGAAACTGATATTTATTTTATTTATTATATAATTCTCTTTGTTCATTAAATGGTCATATTATGTCCAATAAGTATAGAGCCATCAGAGTAGGCGTGCGGTATTGGTATTCCGTAAAACACCATTTAAGATCATGATATAACCATATCTAGAATCAGAAAATAGGTTATATTTGTGATAGATACAAAAATCCACTCAAAATACAAAAAGACTCATTTTGTTTTAAAAATGCAAACAGATCATAACGGAACAAAGTTGTAAGCAAAACATAAAGACCAGAATTAAAAAAAAAAAACCGTTTTTTTTCACAAACCCTATATTATATGTATATATATATATATGAGTATATATTATATATATATATATATATATATTATAATATTTTATATATATATATATATCATATATATATATATATAGATGATTATAGGCATTTCTTATATATATCGTGAAGTCAGTATACGGTGTTGCAATTAGTAATCTTAATAAATAATTTCGTAGTATAGGGAAAAATAATACGTTACTTATTAATCTTACATGATCACAGGTATAGTGATCCTAGCCAATATTTTAATTTATCACAACCAGCATGCTCCTATTTTTTAATCCTTTCTCTTGTCTCTGGATTATGGTTTCGCAGGTCTCTGACCATTTAAGATGTATATGGTAAAGTCAATTTTATTACGACTAACATTTAAGCGCCTCTCCCATACAGGTTAGTGTTGTTTTAAGCGACGTAGGTTTCCACGTTTGTATATATAGACTAGATAACCATAACAACCGGATAAACCTAACCACACCTGATATGTAGTTGTGCTCATAAAAATCACTTTTGTGTTTATAACCTTTTAACATTAAATTCGTTTAACTAGAAAGATTATTTACAAAACGGGTCAAATTCAAATTTCATCGTAAAATAATGATGGATTGCAAATAAAAGGGAGGCATAGTCAGGCGATGTGGGTAGAGTGTTTAGTTGCGGAACAAACTAGAAAAATAAAAAAAAATAAGTATATACAATGTTATGTAATTATTTTAATTTTATACATAAAATATAATATATAATATATCTATAGCTATATCATAACTATATTTAGTGTCCTCCCGCTATATATAGGAGTATATTTGATAATGATAATAGATACTATACATATAGTATAGGATGAGGATATATATTATATATATATATATAATATATTATAATTATATTTATAAGTAAATAGAAATATAACATTTATAAATAGCTAAATATTATTAATGTTTCTGATAATATTGTATGTCTAATATTGTTCAATTTGGAACGATTTCGTATTATATATTTGTGTGTGTGAAAGCTTTATTTAAATACCTACCAATGGATCCAGAAAAAACACAGATCCTACTTTTTTGGTTATATAGTGTTTGCTTAATATATTAGCCAATACTTTTTTCATTTGATATCCAAAGAAATAAGAAAATCCAATAAGAGATTTCAATTTTAATCATCTCTCTCATTAATTGGTTTGAAACTTTCAGGTGTGATAACTCGAGCTTTTGAGCTGATGTGTGATTTTATAGTACATTAAAACCAATCGAGATTTATCTCTTTTACAGATTTCATTAATTACAAGAAAATTAATTTATATCTCCTTGCTTAAACGGTTTTTTAATTATGTTTTCATTAGATGTTGCTAATTTGCATTATGTTCAACTGAAAACGTGTAAATATTGGGATACCACGTGAAGTGCTACGGACGAGCGCTGGGTCGCCTACATGACGACATAGCAGAACCGCTCGCGCGTAGAAAGCCGCTAACTCCAAAAATGAGAGCATCGCGCTGAGCGCAGCGTAGTCGTTCTTCACGTTTTTTGCTAAGTCAACTTTGCAACTCGAGCGCAAACTTGCTCGCGCACATGTGATATAATCAGTGAATGAAATCGTAGCTGTACGCATAATTTGTATATTTATTATTAACAGTATCATAAGATATCTGCCTTCTTGGTTTTAGTTTAAAACTTTGGTGTTACATATATTATTGTTGATTCATAGGAAACGAAAATTGAGAAATTCGTAAAAATCCCTTCAAATGAATAATTTCCAAGAAGCATTGACTAAAAACCATTGTCCGATTCTTCAATTTTTTATTGCTACTCTGTTTAATAAAAGAGGTTCTAAATATAAATTTATATATAATTATTCATAATATAGGCCTTGTTTACATCTTTTTCTTTCAATATTATGTAAATGACACTAAGATATATATATTTATATATACAGTAAACTTTCTATTTTTTTTTCTTTACTATATATATATTACTTAATTACTTTTTGATTATAGTCACGTTATACATTTTGAGTTATCTACTCGGATACTTTACTCTGTTAATTCCAGCGTGGGCAATAAAAATTTAAGCTTTGTAAGGGTTGGTAAAACTGGGAAATGCATTTTTAATGATTAAATTTTTAGTGGAAATATGGATATTGAAACACAATAACTGTTTTCCTTATAGTATATGATGGTGATTTCTCTACCATCGTCCCGGGTATTAGTCTTATTACAAATATAATACATATAACAAAAAAGAACTTAAAAAAAATTCTTTCTATTTTTTCGAACTTCACATCTAAACTATATAAAATAAGTAAGCCTTAGTGCTCAAAATTTATTTCAGTGTTATAATTTATATTATATATATATATATATATATATATAATGATGTATATATAAAACGTAAAGTATTTATTATTATATATGTATAGAGCGTAATATTTGCCTAGCTTCATTAATACTTAGTTATTTTTTATATTATTTATATATATATAGTATTAACGTATTAAATATACCGTTAGATATTAGTAGTAGTTATGAGATATAATATACACTATTTGGCTACTACCAATGCATTTGGACATAGACTACGACCCACTAGGACTACTTCGGCGGGCTTATCTGTGTCAAAGCACCGCGTGTTTATATAAATAATTATATAAATATCAATTTGTGTGTTCGCGTCGTATAACAGGATGACAAGGAAGGATCAATTTTACATCGTTATGTACAAATAATTCTGAGGGGGCAAAGGTTGAGATTACTGCGAATATTACCAACCATTCGCAAAGATTATCATAAATTTTAGTTTCATTGCCCACTGGATATAAAATTAATGGATGTCCTTATTAAATTAATATATATTATATATTATATAATTATATATTATTAATTAATTTAATATATATATATTATATATATATTAATATATATTAGATATATCTATATATATTATATATATATATTATATATTTAATATTAATTATATTATATATATATATATATATATTATTATTATATTATATATATAGTATAATATATATATATATATAGTATATAATATATTCATATATATTAATATAATATATACATATAGTATTATATATATATAATATATAATGGGAAAGTATATTAAATATAATATATATATTATAATATATTAATATTAATATATATAATATATATATATTTAATATAATATTGATTAATTTAATTAAGATATATATAATTATATATATATTATATATTATATATTAATATATAATATATTATATTATATTAATATATATATATTATATATAATATATATATAATATATATATCATATATTATTATATATTATATCATTTTATATTATAAATAATAATAATATAAAATTATATATATATATATATTTTTATATGGTGAATCTATTTATTGGATCATATTTAAAAATAAATCCAACCATCTCCCCTCATAATTGCCAATCATTGTACTGTCTAACGCGTGTGTGTTGATACTGGCTTTTTACTTGTTATTTTGTGTTTATGTATTTTTCTTAATTTATGTTTCGTTTAACTCATAAACGTACGAGCTTATGACTTGACCGATAGTTACATTTCTAGACCATTTTAGATGAATTATGATTTGTAGGTTATTAGGAGCATAATTCTCCTTTTAGAGAGTAGTGTACATTTGAATGATAAAAGGTGGATCATTTACTACACTACCTATAATTTAGATTCCTACACAGCACAACTCTTAGTCATATATAGAAGAAAATATACTTCAGCCAATTGAAAATGATATATATAACCTGCGTTATTGAATAATGACATTAGCACTTAATACTGTAGTATAAGGTAATAAGGTTCTGTGAAGATAAAGTTGTCAAGATGATTAATCCAAGTTGTACTACTCAATACATCATATGTTAAATATTAACCATTTTTGCAATAATTTCTCTTTAATTTTTTTTTTGATTCATATATATATTGAATATAATAATATAATGTTATAATCTTTTTTTGTGATGATTTTTTTATACTATTTTCATTATAAATTATGATCCTTGTCATACAATATCTATAAGCTGGGTAGTACAAATGATTTAGAATTGGTTGATAATACACAGTAAATTATTATTTACTAATTTTAGTTTAGGGATTTTATATATATATACCACATTGTGTTGAAATATTCGCATTTTCCTTTGTGAGGAAAATTGTCTTTGAAAACATTGATTGTAATATTATTCTCATCAAAATATAGCAAGACGTGAGAAACAAACCTATATTTTATAGTAATCTTTTTTACTCAGTAATTAATATAATTATTAATCACATATAATAAATAATAAAATGTATCTACTATATACGCCTATTAGATTAAGTCCATATTAAATTGCAAGTACTATCAAACAGTTCACCTGTCACACCTACAAAAAAATTTTATTTTGTGCCTGAAATCTAATTTCTTTACTAATTTGTATAGTCTGCTCCTTTATGTGAACGACTTTATATAATTTGCTAGATTAGTAATGATTAGTAAAAGAGTACATAATGACTACCCTTATCTCTGTATATTATAGTTATGTGTTAGAACTCGTGATACATTAATGTGAGTCTCTCACTTTATTGTTTGCTTATTTGTGCTCCAATTAAGTTAAGATATTTCGTGCTCGCTAACTGTTTCTGAATTCTTATTATTATCTCAGAAGTATTAATTTTTGTATGCGAGTTTTGCTGCTCTTATATATTCAGTTCGTGAACCTTATAATATGAGTTGGTCAAATCTATTTTTTTTTTTTTTGGAGTGACGCTGGAGGAATGGAAGTTTTAACTCATCTAAAACTGGTAGTAGTATTATATAATGAACTATCGGAAGTAAAAAGATTCTAGATAAATAACTGTCCTTGATTAAATGCTGTGCGATTTATCAGATATTTGAAAAAATACATATTGCTCGATCAATAAATTGATCTTGATAACTTGTTAATTATATTTATACTAATGTAGGATAAGAAAAGACAAGAATTTTCTCTGAAGAATCCGCTTCGTTTCAAATTATTTGCAGCCACTCTACTTATGTTTTCTACCTTGCTGTATCTCCAGTAATCTCTTATAAGTAATGTCCTTTATCTATATATTTTTATTAATACTTACTATACTTTATTAATTTCGTCAAACTTTCCAGGTGAAAAGTAATATTTATAACTAAGGTGTATAAGAATATTTATTATTATATTACAATAACCTATTAAAACCGTAAAAGGCAGAAGCTAATAAATTAGTTAGGAATGGGCTATAATAATTTATTAGGGTTCGCGAGATGAAAGCGACGATTTTGGTTTCTTACACGCATTACATGTTTTATTCTATATTATCATTTTTCAGTGACAATAAAAAAGTTTATCAACTCATATAGTGATTTATAAAATTATTGTCTATCAACATAAGACAAGAATCAGGTTTTTAGAACATATAGTTTTCATTTTGAACTCTCGGAACAAATCGAGGGAATAGCCCACTTTTTTTCCTAATCAACTCTCCACATCTTTTTGATTATCTCTTTTCTCCTTTCTGAATTTTTGTTCATCTCCTACACTATCGCTATTACAACTACCCACCACTACAACCCTCTAAACTTATTCTTTATGTAAATATTTCAAGTGATCCGAACACTTCGATTCAGGCTTAAAAGGCCTTTTTTAGCTTGGTGTTTCATTAAACACGACACAGTAACTGATTCAAAAAGTATGTGAGCTGTTTATATGAGAAATGAATATAGGCACCATTTAGAGTATAGTAAATTATTTCAATTCGATAGAAATATAAATTATAAAGTTTATGACTTTAGATCTAGAATTTAGTCGTCCTTTTAATATATCATTGTATTCACTTTTTCGAAGGAGATATCATATGCGTGATAATCATAAATTGCATTATGTTTGACATTCAACTAGGTTTTACTTCAATCCGACCTATTTTTATCGAATATTTTTTTTATATTGAAAACCTAAATTAATGATTTTGATAAATTATATCCTCATCCCTTTCAATCGGTGTACATCTTAAGTCATAAAATTTATTTTCTTAATTAAGATTATTACTTCAAATTAGTTGTAGTATATTTTTATAGATAATAATTATCTGAGTCATAGGTCAATAGGAGTATTAGTGAAGAATTATGAGACTGTGCGACGTTACATGCAAATATATTGTACCTTTCAGTACCTTATCATAATAACAATATTTGACATCACTGCCTTATTATTCTCGCAGATGAGTTAATTAGTTATATCTCACAAGAGTCATTTCATAACGTATGTTGTTAATTAATTTATCCTATATATTTATTAAATTATATCCGTATATATGCAGCACTCTGTATTCTACATTATCAGTATATTATTTAATTATCAAACATAGACTCATCTTTCTGTTTGTGGACTCGGCCCATAGTGTACCTGTGTTAAGCATAAACAAAATATACTACCGCGTGACATCCTTAGTTCTCATCTTCCGATTAATAGATACTCTGGCTCAAGTTCCGACTTTATTAGTCCTCTTTGTACTCTGTACGACGACATTATACCAAAAACAAGATTGTTTTTTTCTATAAATATATAAATAGTATAATTGAATTGATAATTAGTATAGTACAAAGAGTAGATCTCTTTATAAAAAATGGTTACTATGATGTTACCATTAGAAACTCTCAAATTAATATCTACATTTTATGTATCATAAACATGCATGATTGTCTACTATGCTTTTACCCTACTCTTCTCTCAATTCTCTCACCGTCATAATGCGTGAGCCAGTCTCATTCAATTATCGTCTAGCTGGAGGTGATCTAAGAGTCATAGAGGAGATTCGTAATTTATTATGTGCTTCAACGTTTCGTGCTGTTCCCTTACCGCGCCTATGGATTCTTCATTCATTAATGACTAGATCTCATAGAGTGCGCTATGACCTAAGGAAAACTTCGTCTCTAATTTACCAAAAAACTTTTTCTGTTTCGCAGTCTATTTGCTTGTGCTACAAAAAAAGGTGTTAAAGGAAGATATGTATAATTAGTATTGATAAAATATGTTCATATATGAAGTGAATTTCCTTTTATTTATATTGCTTTACTATGTATGATAGTTTTAATTTATTTTATTCTTCTATTGTATATATATTAAATATATATATAAAGTAGATCATGGCTCAACGTAGTCGTCCTAAACATTTATTTCCTAGTATTAGAGCTATAAATATATTAATCTAGTAGTTTAAATTATTACACTCCTAATCTGGATATGACTACGTTCACGCGTCAATTGCCTGTATTTTTACCCCCCTCGAATAATTATGTAATAAACCCGATTATGTATTAAGTACATCTTATAAAAAACTTAAACAGACTTATATTCATTAAATATATTTTCCTGAGTGATAGATTTAATTATATCACTTATCTCGATAATATCTTTTTCGTCACTCAATCATCACTATGTGATATAAATAACATCTCACATTATCCTCGTGTACTGTCCTTTGAAATTTCTTTTCTCTCTATACTCTACTATACTTAAGATCCGTACTTTACAATTCTCTGGGTTGGTCCGTTATTTCATATGTTTCTCTCATCAGACTAACATTTCGTAAATGTTGCTCTCTCAATTTCTCTCTATACAATGATTGTGTCTTAATATACTTTTTTCTTAATCCTAATACCCTCCCTCATGTCTTTAATGCGTTGACAAACATAAATATTAATAAAGTCTCTCTCATTCCTTACCTCTCCAACTCTCGAAAGTCATATCCTACTCTTACCAGACTATCTGTCTGTTCTAAATGACCTAGCTCTTTTTTTTTACGTGATAGTTTAGATGGTGGATCTAATTTTAATATATATTCTAATCCCTAACTCTATTCCTCATAATGAGAATACTATTGCTCATATAGCTTCATGATTCGTTAGGTTGCTTACTATAGTGTGTGATTTTTTGATCCCTTGATAGCTATTAATTTATAATATACATAAAAAAATCTAACTAGAAATTATATATGAGGTAATAATATTTTGAGTTTTCATTACATATCATTTTATCGTGTAGCTGACCGACAATGTTTTATCACTCTATCCTAAATTTAGGTCAATAATAAATAATACTTATTTTTAGTCTGCTTATGAATGTAGTGATTATATAGTAATAATTTAAACTTATTTATAGTATGTTTTGTACCTTATGTGTAATCTTATCATTCAATAGAGCTAATGCTCATAGAGTTTAAATAACTAGATATATCTGTGTGAGTGATATTGTAGTTGATGACCTTTTTTCGGTTCTATTCAAGTCTGTCCGATGTGTGGTGGGTGGGTTCAGAGTTGTGGTGTTGCGAATGTTCTTTGTATGTGCTTTGTTTTGTCTGTTGGATGGGAATTGGATTGGCTGTTTCGCAGTTGCCTTTTTTTAGGCTGGTATGGATAACCCGCCTACCTATCACAAAGGCTCAATAGCTATATGTCTGCGAGAGCTTTTTTAGCCGGAGTAAGGCTAAGCGTGAATCCACTCTGACAATCATAGTGTGTACTTCGGTAATGAGTACAATTATTGATATTGTTACGCACTCTTTTTACGTTTTACGAACATCCCGACGTACAAAACGCTGTTGTAAGTGTGTACTTTTTATCTTTTCTTGTCAACTCTTATAAGGCTCTATCTATTTCACCATCCCAAGGGGACGCGTTAGAGACATCGCCAAGAGAATTTACCTCGCGGTCAGGAGCGCTTTGGTTCAGGTCATTACGCGCTTAGCACAAAGGGCAAACCGTCGCGCCAGCAGGGAATAAGCGACTAATTTTTTCCATACTCCCCTCCAGGGAGGAGGCGATGTCGTCAGTGCTTCTATTACCCGCTTCTCGTATACTTGGAGTGAGGTCTGTTCTGTTCTTTTCGTGTCTCCGTAGAGAGGATTCGCGTTCCGCACCTCATCACTCTCTGTGCGGGTTTGTGGGAAAGTTTTCCTCCGTCTCTCTCCCTCTCTCCTGGTTTTCGCGGGGTCGCTTGCTGGCACACGCAACACAAACAATCTTATTTATTATATACTTAATTCTTTGCTTCTTTGTCTTTCTGATTCGTTTATCGTTCCATTCTAGTCTCTCTTTATATTTGTATAGATCTTGTTCACACACTTAGCTAGTTTGTTACTAAATTCAAATACAAGTACGCTCTTATACTCTGCTAATATGTGAGAGTACAAATTCCTACCCCAGCTATACTCTGACATCTAAGCATCGTTTCTCATACTATAGTTCTACTCACATTAGTAATTACTATTACATACATATCACATTGTGTGATAGATAAACAATATGCTTATTCTCTATCTATATCGAGAAGTTGAGCATAATTGATACAATTTTTTTATTACGCTAAAATATTCATATACTATTGTCAGAAGAATTCTAAACCTATATAAAATAGTGGATCTCTCCAAAAAATGAGCTAGACATTTACTCATTTTCACAGACCTCTCATATAGTAATTTCAGATGGAAAAAAAAAAAGGTTAGATACTTTACTTGTCTCGGTCCATCTCTACTATATGAATCTATTGTCCAAGTATTTTACTCTTGAAATATTATTATTTTATTTATAGGTTAAATAATAGATAGTAGAGCATTAATAATATATTAATTAATAATTGAAAACATGTATAATGAGTCATACCTTAAATATTAGACTATCCCGTAATTGAGGGTACGTTATAAGTATTAGGTTTATTAATTGTTTAATTAAATATTAGGATACCCAATCATATACGTTGTGTAATATGTAATTAAATAAACTAATATTATATATATTAATATTTATATCATTATAATAAATTAAATTTATATTATTTTATATTATATATTATTTTAATTGAATTATTGAATCATATTATAAATATAAATATATAGTTAATATAATATATATATAATTATATTAATATATTAATTAATTAATAATTAATATATATTAATAATATATATATATATATTATATTTTATTAATATATATTAATATTATATTATTTATAAATATAAATCATATCTATCTATAGTGGCTCCAAATGCCTACCATTCACTATGATTTTATAATGTGGACTCTTCTCACCTTCAAGGGATACTAAAAAAAAGACTAAAGATTAAATAATGATATAATATATTTCTCTTAAATATTTTATATATATATTATATTATTAGTCTTAAATAATCCACTGTACATTGTTACTTAATAAATAAACACATTTGACTTAGCTTTTTTTGAGTTTTATTATTCAATGTTTAACTTACTGTAACTTATATGTCAGGTATATATAGATCTTAACCTTTAAGCGTTGTATAAGTGAAGAGATATATAAATTTACTTGTCTCCTTTAATAATCGAGCTTTATAATTGGTATATATACCATACGTAAAATAATCAGTCACACTAGAATAGTATTAGCTCAAAGACGTATTACAGAAGGTTATTTATATAGAGTTCAATATTAAACTCGACCACTCTCCATACTCAGCACTTACCTCGATTATATACCTAGTTACACTTACTACAGTAGACAATTTTGTCAGCAATTATCAGTAAATAAGATAAATAATTTATTTAGTAATGCAGAATTAAGAACCTTACTACAATAATCATCTCAACTAAGAATAACGTGTCTTGACGTCCACGACATCCGTACCAAAACCTGAACAAATGAGTACTAAATATGGGTCTAGAGTTTCAGTTTAATAATTACCTCATCTCAGTAATTTTTTCCCATTCAGATAACTCTACTGATAATCAAATTGGATCTTGGAAGACACCACAATTCTCTAATAATATGGATTATAGCCAAACTCTACGAAATTCGGTACCTAATTCCGTGCTTGGATAGATTATCTTAGGTCTTTGGATATATCGTTATATACCATTCTCCAAGAGAATCATACTCCGGTTACATCGTTACAAGATAATGATCCGAATGCCATACACCTCTCGTGTGATAGGGAAATCCGTACTCTATATTTAGGATGAATTTGTATAGTAGAAGATATATGAACCTGTGACTCTCTATAATATATATGTTGCTCATGAATGATTAGCTAAGTGGTTTTATACACAAGATAAATTATATCTTGAAGCTGATATAATTATGTATATTTTATCTTCCCATAAAACTCTATTTTATATATAATTAAATGTAGCTTAATACTATCTCAAATTCTAATTAAATTAATTATATATCTTGGTGTGACCATCAGTACTTAAGTAGTGAGAATTTGATTTAGCTCTGTAGTGAGAGATATCCTCCATATGTGATAAATGTTCTTTTTTTATATGCCTGTACTCATCAGTAATTTATAAACCTACACCAAGGATTTTAATCTGTTGATAATTCTGTCTGAGTTTGTGTGATTTTATCTTTCTATTTTTGATATCATAGAAACTCAGCTCATATTATTATTATTTTAACGGAGCTCAGGTCGATGGTAGGGGGGACAGCTTCTAGGAATAGTACCATATAGTCCCTGTAGCCTATAGACATAGGGTTCGTGGGGTACATTATACTATAGCTACGAGCGTAATATATAGACTCGAGATTTTTAGGTGGGACTCTGAAAACTCAAGTATACCGCTCACTTTGTCATCCCCTAGTGTGCTCGGCACGCTCGATGCTACACTGCGGCGTCTTGCGCCGATTTTGTACGGTTATTTACCGACTACAGTCACCTTCATCTATCCTATTATTCACTAGTGTTCAATAACATAATATATAGTCATAGAGTCACTCTTCTCGTATGCATCATAGCCAAATCTATCATGTTTCTCCAGAACCTGCATCCATAGGTATTGGTACGAGTAGTTAGATAGTGTTTTTGTAGCTGTTATACGTTTAGGGTTTATTAGCCGCTCAAGCTCAAGATAATCAACCAAGATAATCATTACACCAGAAAAAGACTGACATTATATATTTTTTCGCATAGACAACCTAGTAGCATAATATACTCTAGTGGACTTTAACTATCGTTCCCAATAACTCTCCTCTTAGATATAGACTGGATATCACTATGCTCTATTAGAATTTTAGAGAGTAATCATATAGACGCAGAAGACCAATGGTTACTTCTCGTTATCGATTCTCTCAATAAGAGCAGTCTCAGGTGTGGTTTTATAGACTTATTACTCATTATTTTTTTCTCGATCGTTATATATCATTGACTGTTATATATATGTCTGGTATTACAATAATGTGATTCGAGTTATCATTCTTTTTATTGTGAAATTTTTGACGAACATTGATTCCTTTTATAAATACATGTGTATTCTGATGTCAAGGGCCTCTATTATGATACTAGTCCAGCCTTAGTTTGAGTTATTCATATAAAGTGAATAAGTTATGGGTTTACATAGTCCTTCAAAGATGATGTTAGTACATTTATGTTTTTAATAACACTATGATATACGCTAGTAGCATATATTAATTTATATATATAATATATAATATATATATGATAGTATGATATATAATATATTATATATAAGATTATTAATATATTAAATTAATATAAATAATTAATAATAAATATAATAAATAATAAATATTAATATATATAATTAAAGTAATAATTAATAGTAATTAATAATATATAAATATAAATAATTAATAATTAGTGATAATTAATAATTAGTGAAAATAAGTAAGTAAGTAAATAATATTATATAAATTGTAACACCCATGGGTCATGGAACAGTAAACATTAATAATAGTACAACGCACTTAAATTTTAAATAATATATAATTAATAAACTAATTAAAAAAACCAGCAAAACAGAAACAAAACTAATAACAAATGGTTCATGTATATGATTGAATAAATAAATAAGTTAGATAACTTAAAAAAAATAGTTTTAATTATTCACTTCTGTTTAAGATGCTAATTATTAACATTAATTAAGTGCTATTTCTCCCTATTGTGATTAGGCAAATAGCTCTCAGTTTAAAAAGGGTACATTTATTATGCATAAAACTCATAAAATAAATTTATAAGTGAGCAGTATATATAGTAGTAATTAACTGCCTCGTTATTTATATTTTAGTCGGTGACGGAGTAAAGCCTATTTTGTATTAGTTACTGTTTGTGTTGAATCTATCTACTATATTGAATGCAATGGATCTCTGTCATTGTATTGCGATATTTCATAACCATATTATTCTAAATTAGAATAATGAGCTATTATTTGGCTTTTAGAAAGTCGAGATTTTTCTTTTTCATGCGTTGACTTTAGTGCGAATAGCGGTCATATTCATATAAAATTTTTAATTAATTTATATTATATGCATCAGACCAATAAGTATATGTTAACCTGTCTTCCGATTCCATATGTATTTTGTTTATTAAACATAGGTATACGCATTTCTATTGCATGCTCTTGGCTAATTGGTCATAGGAGTGGATTAAATAACGTCAACTATGATTATATATATATTATATATATATATTAGTTATTAGGTATTATATATTTATATAATAAGTTATATAGTATGATATTAATTAGAAGTTAATTAGTAGTGATATATAATATGATAGGTATGTAGTATTAGTATATATATATATATAATTAATTAAGTAGTATACTAGCTATGGATATATACTTTCTATCAGGAATTTTATATGGAATTATTTCTAATATCTCATGTATAAATTGGGCATGGATGGATATACTTTCTATCAAGAATTTCGGTGCAATTTCTAATATCTCGTGTATAAATTCGGCAGGAATGGATATAATCTTTTTTTTCCTCTTTTTTCTCTGCTCTACGTGACAGTTCAGTCAACATGTACAAATTAGTGTATATATGTAATTATTTTTTCCTCAACTTATTACATTTGGACACAGATAAACTACTGAGAGATATTTAAGAAATTATTTGTTGAGTATAAATAAATTTACTTTATGAAAACTTTAAATATATATATATTTTTTGTTCATTTGATTATGAAAGTAAATGAATTGTGCTCAATATCAATATTTAATAATATATATATTTATTATATAATGATAACTTATTTATGGCAGAATATATAGCTATATAAGTTAGTTACTTTTGAGTATTTTAGTATCTATATATGGTAATACATATATTCTCACATAAATTTAATATGAATAAATATTTTAGAAATTTATATTTCCATAAATTTATATACTTTTAGTTATATGTATACAAAGAACTATATTATCTAAAGTATAAAATAAATAAGTATATACTACATTGACGATTTCTATGCGAGCTCATCCTCTGAAACCAATTACTCTCAGAGAGACCCTGATGAATATAATTTTAGATCTGATTGCCTATGGATCCGTATTTAACTGCGTTGAAACAAACGCACGAGTGTATAGAATAGAAAATTAAAAACAACATTTTATTATAGAGAATTTCTCACTTTATGGCCTACATACGAAACGATTGTTGTCCATATATTTGCTCTCTCTCTCAAAAGGAAACTTGAAATTATTGAGTTTCTGTCTCTCTTTCGTTTCTGCTACTGCGATATCTCAATCCAGCACTTCCTTACCAAGGACAAACTTCATTAATTCTCCTAAACAGACTGTGCCATCCTCAAATTATATCTCCACCTACCAGTTTCAAGTGGAACATCTGTGCATATCAATAAGGAATATCGAGAACTAGATATACCACAGCTCTTCTTTTTCGCAACTCTATTATAATCGTGTTTCTCACACTATTATTTCCATCTTTAATAGTTTAAATCTATTCTCTTTTGTACTCATCGTATTTCACCTATCGTGCGTGAGCAAGAGTGAGTAACAATCTTGTTAAAAAAAGTTGACAACAATCTAGGTCCACATAAAATAAATACTACATGTGTTTGTTCGTATTGTTAGAACGCATATAGGTCTGTGATGTATTGAATGTTAGTGAGTTGCGGCACTTCTCCTCTCGACTCAGCAACATGACCGAACCATGCTCTCTGAAAGCAGCATTGAACATGGCGCTTACATCAGTGCATACATGTCGAATGTGTACGACCCCAGACAGAAAAGCTTGTGTGATTTTTTCCTTGTAGGTGCTGGGAGTTGCTATAAGTATAATCTCTCAAGTGTCGTGAAAAAGAGTTTAAAAAAATAGAATCTGTCTGCTTCTTGTGCCCCTTCTCTCTGCTACTCTAGTGTTTAGACTGTGCTGGTAAATGAGAGTGTTCATTAAGTTTTTGAGGCATGCACTTTGGATGATGGATAGTATTATCGGAAGGTGGTCCTATCAGACTCTGATAATGTTTGTTCTGTATATGATCAATACTAGAGTGAGTTTTTAAAAGGTAGACACATATTTTATTATGCAGAGTGCGCATATTTTTATAGTAACTATAAAATTATCTGTTACATGAAATAAAAGATAAAATGATTAATGTATATTGAATGTTGTTGTGAGTAATGAGATATAATAGATGTGAGAGGTAGAATATATCGGCGGTGTAATATTTACAATTTCTTGGCAGAGCAACCTCTACGTCCACTCAATAAGAAGACGCCCTAATTAACATCAGTTAATATATTTTAATGCTTAGAAAACTGAACCGCTATCGTGTCCTGCGATACAGCTAACGGATCATGAGTGTAAGGAGAGTATACGACGTTAAGATATTTGAGAGAAGGATTAGGACAGTACTTTGTCGTCTGGTTGAGGATTGGAGACTACATATGTGGTCGATCGTGTGTGACGGTGCGTATTTAGTATATAGCGCTTGGACGAGACAGAGCTTGGCGAATTTTCTGCGGCGGATCTCTCATAATAATTGAATGCCGCAGTTATTTATTTGCGAACTTTGCATGAACGCTATGAAGGTGTTCTGGTATGAGAGAAAAAACGTTGTAGAAAGTATGTGGAGAGACTATCAGTTTCGTATTTCGTCACATGAATATCACACGTTATTGCCCCGAACCCAAGAGATTTTTATCTTACTCAAGAGTTGCATGTTCAATATCATAAAATTTAATAGAAACACAAGTCTACCAAAACACTTACTTGTTTCTCAGGCAAAATATTTTCTATCGGTGTCTACTGAGAGCACAGCCTCAAAGGTAAGTTGGAATATTCCAAGCACCAGAGCGATATACCGTTTCTCGAGAGATGTGTATAATGTCTCTCTAAATACACGCATAGATGAGTAAAAACTCTCGAGTGACAGCTTCGTATTGAGAAAGATTATTCTACCTATCATATACTGATATGTGTGACTTCATTTGGATATGTAATTGCCAAGCAACTACTATTCTTCATATGTAAGAAATTACCAACAACAATACTAATGGTCACTAGAGAGCACCAAATTGAAAACTACTGATTGATATTGTTATTTAATATTTAATTAAGTCGCGAAGAAGGATATATTAGTTTAAATGTTAACCCATTTATAATTACTCTTAGAGAGTTCTGAACACTTATAGATGAGTTGAAATTAATTTGATACAAAAATAGCTCCACATAACTTAAATGAGTGGTAAATAAATAACTGCAAAAGCATATACCGGGGAATAAGCTGTTTCCTAGTTTTAGAATACGCTCTGATTATATTGATAATTGAATTTTATAAAAAATAAATTATAAAGATATATTATTGTATACAAAATTCAGTTATAGTCTATCATGTACCTATCTGAAAATTATAATCAGTAATAATTAAATAGTACCCTGATCCATTTACCTATTATAATAAGAATATATTAATGAAATAATATTCTTTTATATCGAATCATCGGGGATAATTTGCCAGTGAGTATACTACCGAAGGTCAGTTTCTTGAAAGTTTGAATATATTATTAATAATTTACATAAATTAAATAATAGTAAAAAAAAAAAATATATGTACAATATTATTACAATATATATGTTTTGTATTAACATTTATTGATTGACTGAATAACTATAGTTTTGAATTTTTATATAGTTAACATTTTAACCAATAATTAGTAGACTCATTAACATAGATGATATTGCCATTCGCTATGATAGTGTTTTTATCTTCTACGATGATTCTTGTCACCAATTTTAGTGAATATATATAGTTTTGGGCATATTATATATGCAATATTCTTCTTGAAGAGTATCATTAGTAAGTCAATTATATATGTGTCACAACATATAGATTAATACATGAAATCTCGCCTTATTCACTCAAACTCAATACTATACATAAGTCTATAAATAGATTATATTATTCTATATAAGTATCATCAAGTATAATATATATCTATATTAATAATGTATATTATTTAATACTTAATTATTTAATACCTATATATATATACGTATATAGATATCTATCTTTATCTATATATGATTTTATATATAAATATTTATGTAATGATATAGAGTGTTTAGTAAGTTATTATACTACTAATAGATAAATACTCTATATATATAAGTATATATATATATAATATATTAATAAGTAATTAATAATATTATATTATAAATATAATAAGTTTTACATCAGTTTATGCTATTTTTGTAGCGTTAATATTTGAAATAATATATATATTATGTAAGAGTTTAGGTAAAATAGATTCTTAACACGCCAAATATATAGTTATGACTCGAGTCATGACAGGGAGTACAGAAGGGGGGTGGAGTAAGACGACTCACTTCACTAATTACCCCGCTATATATTGGGAGTACGCTATTATGATAAGGTAAACCTCTCACTGACAGATCTAACTCAGCCAAACTATTAAATTACCAATATGAGATCACGAGCAGTTTATTAGGTTTCTTCTATGGCAGTAGGAGTGCGTCCTTTTCCGGAGCAGACTTTATGTAGTGCAAATGTATTAGTGTAGTATAATAAATAGAATTCAGTTCTCACTACCCATTGAATCTCAGTTATACCCCCGGTAATAGATCTAAGTAATAAGAGTGAGCACTACGTGTAGTGATACTACATATAGAATCTAAATATTATTTATTGGTTATATTGTGAATATTAAATTCCCAAATTTGAGTTTCAATACTATTGCAAAAATATCTTGGCTATTACTGGACAAGACACGGTAACAATGAAATTGATATCTCTGGTAGTGTACCCTCGCTAGAACTCCATGAATTATATATATAATATCATATTTTAAAATAAATGCTATATATATATATTGAATATGTATATATATACCTCAAACTCATACAAGTATACAGCTCCTCATTATTTCTTCGCCTATATACATATATACTATTTATTAGCGATGTAGCATGATAATAGCTTCATATTATATATCTAATATATATAAAAAATATATCTTTATTTTTTATAATATACTCAAATAGTTTATCTGTATAATTTGTTTTTTCCATTTCACAATCATTTTTATCTAATTTTTCTCTTCATACATAATTATTCCATAGGTTCCCTTCTAAATTTGTATTGCTTAGTAGTGGTTAATAATAGCAATACTATGATATTTTTGATAATTCCTAATATGAGTAGGTTTCACAAGAGGTTACTTAAGCAATTATAGAGTTTTTTACTCTTCTATATTTAGGTGGTGATATTAAATAATGATATAAAAATATTAGACATTAATAATCTATAGAGAAGATAGAATATAATGACGAAATCTCTTGGAGTGTAAAAATAGATTAGTCGTTTAGTGATGTCAATTATTTTATTAATAAATATATATATATATACGGTTATATATAATACATAATATATAAAATCATAGTGGCAATATAAGTGACTCTTAATTATTGCGTATAATGATCTTTATACACACCCTGCGTATATAAATAATGTTTTATTTTATAATCTACGTAAGTAAACTAGAAATCTGTTAGGATTCTAGAATTTAGCCTCACTTATCATTTATACACAAGTATGATAAATTTTATATTAAAATTTACTAAATTATTAGATTGTATACAACGGTAATCTATTTACTATATATTTATTATATATTATTATTAGGTATTATCCTCAAATAATTAAATATAAGTAATATACCCTATATATATTTATATATTATATTTATATATATATATATATATATATACCTATTATATTATATTATATTATTATGTACTATTAATTTTATATTATAATTTATAGTTACCAATATTATAAATTAATTATATATATATATATATTAATATCTCATATATATATATATATAATATTAATAATATAATATATATTATTATATATAAGTATATATATTTATTATATATATATGTGGATATATGAATTAATATTAAATTTATAATTTTTTATTATATATATATATGATATAATATTTATTTAATTATATACTATTATGTAATAAGGGATATACTCCTTAACTATATAGATATATCTATATTAGTCTTTATTACTGCATATATTAATATGAATATTTCGAAACACGACAATATTACAGACTATGTCATTATCATATAAGTTATATCATCATTAAATATTATAAAATCTACGTTTCATATAAAAGATATATATATAGCTTATATATAATATAGTATTTATATGATATTCTCAATTAAACTTTAAAGTAACTTATTTATCTCTATTAATTAATATTTAATAATATATATATATATTAATATATATATATATATATATTATATATATATTTTATATATATTATAATAATATTATTAATTTATTATAATAATAAAATTTAATATATATATATAATTAATATTAATTAATATTATATTATATTATTATATATAATATTTATATATTATATATATTATATTAATTTAATATATTAATATATTAATATATATATAGTAATTATTAATTAATTTAATATATAATATAATTATATTAATATATAATTTTATAATAATATAATATATTATAATAATTATATATATATATATATAATTTATATATTTATATAATATAGTATAATTAATAAAATATTCATATTTATAATATATTTAAATATATATAATATTATATATTAATATAATATATATTATAAATATATTAATATATATATATATATATTATAATATAATATTATATATAATCCATATTATTATAATTATTATATATATTATATATATTATTATATATTAATATAGTTATATATTATATATATTATATATTTAATATTATTTAAATATTAAATATATAATATCTATATTAATATTTATTAATATATTATATATGTATAATATTTATAATATATATTAATTTATAATTAATTATATATATATTATAATATATATAATTACATTATAATTGTTATATTATTAATGGTCAGCATGCCCGTAAGAAGTTCCTAGTGCTAATATCTCTGCTCACATGATGTTAAATTCTCTTTATTGTACTCAACAGTGTTCTTTCTATATAACTTATATATACTACTTCAGCCCATTGAATGCCCTATATAGAGGTCTTACGTACCCTATATAACACGAATAACTGATACACAAAGCTATATATTGATCACTTCGTAAATATTCTCAAATACTCTTTCTAGCCCTTAAAGAAATAATTAATGCAAGATGAGAACTCATATATCTGATATTTTATATATATATTAATAATAATATAATAGCATAATAATGTTTAAATAATAATATATTAACTACTTCTGGTGTTAAGAGAAATGCAGGGCCAAAAGGATACTTTCTGAAGAAAAATCACAGAAATTACTATCTTATAGCAATATTAATCACTGATTTGTATAAGAATGTTTTAAATACAACAATTAAAATTAGTTAATATCAGTTTGTTTTAAAATTATAGATAAATAATTTTTAAATATTCTGATCTATATTGTGATGTTGTGTTTCACAAAAGATATATACACGAACTCTCACGCGGACTCCATGTAACCATCCCTAGCATGCCTCTCCCTTTCATAATACCGATGTCCACTCCGATCCCGACTCGAACCCATACTAGATATGGTAAAATAGTAGGAACACCTATATACTTGAATTTAGTTGCCATATCCTCGTATATATATGTAAATAAGCTAAGGCATCTGTATCATATTTTTCTTTATTACTACGATAATTAAATGTTCTTTTAGAACGGAAATAATTCCTAACTGGTCATAAGTTCAGTTTGGCAACATAAAATCTAATCCTAGTCTTTCACTTATTGACAATATTCATTTCATTCCAAAGAAAGATTGTGCCTCTGAATAGCAGGTATTTCATACATGTAACAGCGTTGTAAATACCCTGTAATATTATCATATTATTATCAAAGATTTCTCATATGACTAATCATCCATATACCTTATTCTCATTATTCAGATAGAGTTTAATTACATGATGTGTTTTTTATCTGAAAAAATACTTATTTTTCCTTACTATATAAGTATTCTTATATTATGATATTTTTACTTACCCTGTTTAAATATAATTTTATGAATGACGTATTGTACTAATCGGCGCAGGAAAACAAATTATTAATAATTATAATATATATGATCTTATCAAAATAGCTATTGGTAAGTGTGTGATTTATAATTATATATATTCTATTTATTTTTCTATATATATATATAAAGGATATTTTTGATATATATATATATTTGTAGCCGTATGTCTCTTTTAATACAATAACTTAATGATATACAATCAGTGAGTATAAAACGTAAGTGAAGACTCATATCCAATGGAACTGTGATAATAGATAATTTAGGTCCTTTATTGATAAGCCGAATGACATACTTCAGGCGTGTATTTGTACTTATATATAGCCGTCCTATAAATGTACTAATTATCGATAAATAAATATATAATACACTATTCACTCGAGATGAATTCTAGCACGAGTATAATTCCTATATATAGTGTCTAAGGTATATATTAATAAGAAGCTAGTACTGTCATATAATAAGCATAAATAGTTACTACTAGCGTACTTAGTTAGGAGTGCTTCGAATATACGGCGCGCAAGTAATGCTATAATAAACTACGTCTCAACACACACTATCTTTTAGATAACCCCTGTTTCTTATCAGTTACTCGGCTTCAGATACCCACTTATACTATTCAATCATATAGCTTAAATATGAGATTTATAGAATAAATAGTATTATAAAATATACATATAATCGTAAATATATCTATGGAAAAAATAGATATCGATATATTATTGTCTCTATCCATAGGGAGTAAATTGATCTAAGTAATAAAAAATCCCTTAAAACAAAGTAATAAAACCGTTATTTAAAAAATTCTATTTGGTACTGAATCTCTTGTAGAAATTCATATTGACTATAATACTGAGTATTCCAATTATTTATTGTGATGTTTAAAGTTCGCAAGTGACAAGAGGATATATATAGTTACTCTATATAAATGGTATCGAATACATCACAGCTATGGAGTTAATAAGTGAAACTTAGACCCCTATATATAGTCTTACACCCAATTTATTTAGGTTACAATAGTTTATTTTTAACTGAGTATGATAGAGGCTATATCATATGTTAATTTAAATACACCTAATATGTAATATAATATAAAATTTAAATATATTAATATATATTATATTTATTTTATTCATAATAGTTCTTATTTATAGTTTAATTTAATTATTATGAACTTATAAAATTAATAAAATTAGTTTATTATATTTTATTTCATTAACATGTATATTATAAATAATTTTACTGTACATTACATCGTTTACTAAGTTATCTTTGTATATCTGTATGAAATATTTATTAATATATATCACTTGACAGTAATATTCAGGTAGATTGCTGTGAATATATATATTAATATACTATATACCTATATATATATTAATTATATATATATATATATATTTATAATATTATATATAATATATTATAATATATAATATAATATATTATATTTTATTAATTTATTGCTATATTATATATATATATATAATATTATATATATAATGATATAATTAATTAAATATATATTATTCCTCAAAATATAAATCCTTAATAATGATATATATTATATGAAATATTTATTATATTATATATATATTATTTATTATTTATTATAATATTATAATATACTTATTATATTAATATATATATAATTATATTATATAATTTATACATATATATTATATAGTAAATATTATATAATTAATATAATTTATATATTATTATATTAATTATATTAA
>JABUQX010127011.1:0-13890 GCA_015478945.1 Trachelipus rathkii | reverse complement strand
AGGGCAGTGTCCATTATAATATCACTATTATAAGGAGTGATGCAAATGTTCGAGGGCTAAAAAGAGATTGGAGAGAAGTAGTGAGAGTAGAAGAATTGACAAGTGGAAAAGTCATAGCTTCCTTTTCAAGGAGAACTGTGTGAGAGGAACCACCCCAAATATGTGAAGTATACTTCATACAGTTGTGAATGAGAAATAGCAAGCAACTAAGTAGTTGGCCTCAGAAAATCCAACTTCATAAAAGCTTGTTTAGAAAGAGAAATCAATGTGATTCCAAGAAAGTTGAAAGAAAGAAGCACGTGAAGAAGAGCATAATACTGTGTGCATGAAAAGTTTGAAAAGCGTGTTTTTAAAGATGTTATATTTGTGTGCAAGATTGTATCGAGTAGAAAGAGGAAATAGAAAATTGAGTTTTTGAGGCATTGAAGACAGCCATGTTTTCTCTGCTCCAATTAGAAATACAAGAAAGACGAGAGGCTTTGCTCCAAGACCAACCTCATAGCGTTAGTTGAGTTAATTTTAGTTAGGTCAGACGTCTTTCAAAATACTTATAGTTATATGATTCTTGGTTTAATCTGATGTCTTTTTGCAATATATATATAGGTATATTTATTCAATTTTTTGCTATCCAAATTTCATCTTTTTAATTTAACCACATCTTCTCAGGAAACTGTCTATCCATATTACAAATTATCAACTTGAGTGCATATTATGCCATAAAGGTTTTCACTTTCGTTCCACATAAATAGAGTAGGATCCTATTTACATTTTTCTTCTCCCAACTCCTTAATTACTTCTTTCATTAATTATTATACCACACCATTGCTGCATCTTTTAATCCATACACTATATTGATTTTGTTTAGCCTCTCTTAGAAGTTTGACATATACTCTTCTTTCTATTAGATCCCTTGCAAATATTCCGTTTTAACATCATGCGATTTGAACATCCAGCCATAATAATTTATAACACTTAAATAAATATATTTTTAGAGTTTCAGAAGAACAAGTTGGCACATCTGTCTGATATTCCAACTCACTTTCTTCACATGTTTTCTTTCCTTCCTTCATCATCTCAGTTATTGTCCATCTTGTGGTTATTACCTTCTGACCTAAACTTTCTTATTTCTCATATGCCTCATTTTCTTTCCAGCTCACTAAATTTTGCCATTACAGCATTCTCGGTGTTAAATACCGACAAAAATATTTTTTTATCCTTTCTATATTTTTATAATATTTGAAATTTTTCATTTGTTTTCTTCTGTTTGGATATTTTCTATATTATAACTATCATTCCATCTTTTAGTTGTGGCCTTCATAACACTACTTATTACTTCTACTTCTATCATTCTTCCTGTTTCTTTTTGGTTTGCTCTGTATCTCTCTCCCTTCTTCATCATTTTTATATTATAGCTTTCCACTTGAACTGCTACTTGTTCTTCCTGATCTTCTCTCATTTTCTCCTAATCATCTCTTTTCATCCTCATTATATCTTCAAATTCATTCATTTCTGGTTCTATCCATTGTTAGAACTTTTCATTTATTATAGGTTTCTACTTCACTCTCATGCATTCTTGAAATGCCCTTGCTATTTCTCGTAATATCTCCCCATGTTTAACACAATCTAGTATTTAATTTATTATATATATATATAATATATATATATATATATATATATAATATTATATAATTAATATAATATTAATATTATAGTATAATATATATATATATATATATTATTTAGTATATAATGATAAAGATATATATTAATAATATATATAATATATAGTATGAAGATATATACGATATTATATATATATTATGAGGTATACATATATTATAAATATATATACTATATTCGGACCTTGTATCATCAACCCGTGAAAAATGGGTTTAGGAGATTTTTCTGATTTACGTTCTCAGTTGAAATTTGCGGCATTTTAAGAAGCGATTTGGAAGGAGCATTTTGAGGAAATTTTTTTTTAATTGTGTAACAAACTAGTGTCAGGGTTGGGAGAATTGAGTTAAGCTTAGAAATTTAGGGTTATAGTTAGATGTGTGGACATTAAAGTCCGTCGGATTAAGCATGTATGTTGAGCCCAAAAAGAAATACTTCAAAATCAAATTTCAAACATGACGTAAAAAACAAAAATGCCAAACTTTGCTTTCCCATCGAAGAACAGTCTAAAAAAAAATAACGGAAATATGTAAAATCGTAAAGATTACATATAGTAAAGCATATTTTACACTGGGCGGATTGGTGAAACAGGAATGGTCCTTACTAAGTTGCCCGGAAATCGAATCCAATGCGTGCAAAGTCACCAGTGTTGTAAATTGTCTTCAGACGCGAAAAGCGCTCCAATTCCCAGCAAACCGGAGAAGATTCACACAAATGAACCCCTTAGGGCGCAGGCTACAGCTACAAGTAAGACGATTGTTTTTAATTAAATAACTTATTAACATGCCCCAATTACCGATCTAGCAGCCCCATTTTAGATATTAGGGAAATTATTAAAAGTATCGAAAGAATATATGGAGGGGTCCACAGTACGATAAAAGTAGGCCAGAACTCCGCAGCCAAGAGGGGGTTCAACAATAAGCTAAAAATAGGGTTTTGACTCCTGGGCTAGCACTAAACATTCTAGTACCCGTCAATTCTAAAATTCTAATTCTCATAGATAGTTTCGGGCAAAGAAACAGGATCACCGCACCACCGGTAATGGTGTTTTCCCTCTCCGTTCAACATAAGCCGGTACCGGTAACCCTGTAAGCATCCGTTCCATATGCCCACTAGCTACTTCTGCCCTATTAACCTTCTAGACCATGGCGAATTGCTTTCCTATAGCTCATTTTTTTCAAGAATAGATAGCTATTAAAACGAGTTTGATATAATAACTTGTATTCCAAGTTCAGGGGAAAAATTGAAGGGGAGCCGTGATCCAAAGGTTGATTGCTCCTGTGCGCGCGTTACTCTAATCATAATTAGAAGATATCTCGTGGTTACAATAGAGTAATAGGTATTAATAGATATAGTTATATAAGATCTATATATATAGTAAAAGTATAAATATAGTATATATAATAGTAGTGACTATCATAATATACTTCATTTATATTATATTGTAGTATATAAATACTAATACCTCTTTCTTTAATGGCGTATACAGGGGGGCAGGGGGGCACGTGCCCCCCCTATAAAATCTTGTCGAAATAAAAAAATGAAACCTTATATGTTTGAACAGACCTTATTTAATGGGCTTTTATAACGTCGAAGATAAAAGGCTGAAAAAGGGAATACATCAGTTTCTGAATTCCAGATGATGAAAGTAGTAATTTACGTAATAAACTACGTTATTATAATTACTGAACCATTACTTGGTTTAAAAGAGTTTAATGTGCTTACGTTTTTCATATTTGCTTGAAAGTCAATCTAAACTGTGTGCATTTATATCAGCTAGCTTCTTCTGACAGTAATTCTCACTCTAGAAACTTCTCAGATATACATTATACAATTCCAAGTATTTTACCTTGTCCTCAATGACGTTAATATTGAAAAACAATATTGTTCAGTAGCTTTTAATGCTGACTAAAGAAATTACTGCTGAACAGGAAGAGACATCGAAAATCATTTGAAAACCAAATCTGAGTTAAGAAAGAAAAATTTTTGCTGATTTTACTGAAACTAATGCAATGATTCTCTTTTCGCATCAAACATTGAGACAGGTCAAGAATCTGAAGACAAAAATATAAAGTTGATAAATAGTAGATTTTCATAAAAAGTAGAGTGAAGCTAATCCTCTCAAATTATTAAATAAAAATGATCAATTTAGTAAATGGAATTAAATCATAAAAAGGAACATAAATTGTCGGCAAGGTACAAATAAAAAAAAATTCATACATGCCAGTATGAGCCGAATGGAAATTGCGGATTGTCCAATGAACAATATCACAGGGCATTAAGGTTTCCGATCTTGAAATAAAAAAATTAGAACTACTTTCGCAGAAGAACTGATCTGAACGGTTTGAAGAGCTGCTTGAATGGGAAAATGGAATGGAAAACAATTGCCAAACGATGATTTTGTTTAATTAAAATAAAAAGGTTTGGATGTCCGAGTCTTATGTGATTAGGTCAATAAGTTTATATACGAGATAATAAACTTGCTAGTAAGAGTGAAAATAAGGCAGGAAAACAAAAAACAAATAAAGGTATAAGTAATGTTGATATGATCATTAAAATTTTTAAAAATATTATCAATTTATTATTACACATGTTTAATTTTACTCAGTATCATAATTTCATAGTCCTGTCCAACCGCAGTGTTCTCTTTACCATACCACAGAAAAATTTCATTAGTGTTATAACAGAAAATGTGTTCAGAGACTTCAACCCTAATAAGAAGGAAAATACAGTTCCAACGTGCCTAAACGCCCTTGTGAAAACACGTTGGAACTCAAAAGAATAATCATAGTATTAACATTCCATACAAGTATGATAAAAATCGTTGAAACTGGCATAGAGAAATGATCAAAGTATTGCATAGTTGTAGCAAAGCAAATCACTCATAAAAAATTTCATTGAAGGATTAGAAAATTGTCAAAGTGGAATGCAACATCATACAAGAAACACAGCTTTCGATCTATACTAGTTCGGCACGGAGCCACCAATGTTCAGTCGATCACGCTCTTCGCGTTGATATAGTCAAATATTTTGCTTTAATTGAACCAGTGCCTCCTAATATAATTCCAAACACAAAAAAATGAAAATTCTGCAGTGCTCTGATCATTTCCAAAGAATTTTGAAATTGTCAAAAGACCACACTGCAAACACTGCTGATCAAATAAATCGCTGCCGTTCAGGCATCTATCCGCCCAATGATTAATTACTGCCGAGTTACTTAGTAAGATTTTTCTCACCACCCAGGTGAAAGGAAAAATAACCCAACAACATTTAAGCAAAATCATCCTGCTGAAACTTCTGCTGACATAATGGAAGGCGATGTTCTGTACTTGTGACCTTATCTTGAACTCACTAATTCATCCTCTTTATTGAGGGACAGATTTTTTCCAAGAAAAAACAACCGAGTCAGCATCATCTTTTTCATTTTGCATCGTCTACTTATGTTAGTTGCTTCCGTAAGGCAGTTTGCGGTGAAGAAACAGTAAAAGAAAAAAATGGCTTTATTTTTTTCAAAGTTTTATAAGATTTGGGATATCAAGCAAAATTCATACACGAAAACTCTCTTATGGTGTTATACTTTGTTGTGGCTTGTATAAAAAAATGGAAATAAACAAAGTTTGAAAAGAAGTACATATAAACTGAAGTCATATAAAGAAGCCCACCCTTTTTTTCCTCAAAAATCAAAAAAATGTCTATTAATTGCACTGGTGCTACCGTGTTCAATCAAGTACATTGAAAGGGTCTCAAGTACTAGACGAGGCATTTATGCAAGTACCAGGTGGTATTCATGTCCTTAAAAATTTACTTAAAGTGGATGAGTATTCATAGTTAAATATCAGCAAGGGAAAAAATAGAACGAATTGGAAACGAATGTAATTGTGAAATTCAGCTGAAAATTCAGAAGAGGAAAGATGTATTCCTCAGAACAGAGGTATCCTCAGCAAGCGACTCTGTACTCGCCAACCCGCCATAAATATTACTTTATGTTTCTCTAATAGGTCTTTTTTTTTACTCACCTCCTGACACATAAAAAAATTTAGTTGCAACTGTTATGGACTAGTTATTTTATTTATTTTATAACCGAAATAACTTTTTCATATTATGATATTTTTATTAGCCTTTGAAAAGGAAAGTCTGGTTTAACCAATTTCGGGTAGCAGCTTGAGCGAGAAGGCACCCATTTCTCATTAATGTGACTGGAGGGTCTTCAACTTCCAAAGTTTCTTCAAGTGCATCACTAAAAAGAATGGTTCTTTTCTCACTAAGAGCTATAGAGGTAGTAGATCGCAATAATTAGTATATCGGGAATGATGTATAAGCTGACATTCCCGGAGGGGGAGAAGAATATGGAGTAAACGAGTGAGAACGATTATAACAGGGGAGCATCTTTGCGGGATTGCCCTGACCGTTTGGACACCTCGGGTGTTAAGTGCATAGCAGTCGACGAATCGCTGAAGTTATGCCAAGGACCCTCAAGTTTAGGAGAAGGAAGGAAAGCGGAAGTACCTGCTGGTCAAGAAGTAGTAGGACCGAGGTGGAGTCAGGCTGGGAATCCAATGGATGGTAATTGTTGTTATTAAACTCTCCTTGATTTAATAACGTGTTTTCTTTAATATACCTTTCCATAAAATATTTAAACCACAAACTTCGTCTCGATGGATGAGCAATTATAACAATAAAGCAAATGAAACATAAAAGTAAAAAACAGGAGGGGCTGGAAAGACGTATATTTCATAAGGAAGGGTAATTCTTCTCTCCACAACAGGTTGCAGACCAGAGACCCACACAACCTCCCGGACCCCACCCCGTAGGGTAGCTGTGCATGTGGCCTCGTGAACATCCTCCCGTAACTCTACACCGGTTTACCCCCCGTGTACCACACGGCACCATTATATCTTCACATAAAGCTCGAGATTATACACCAAAATGCAGAACAGCCTCCTCAGTAGTTAACTAAGGCTCAGGTTATCTACAATTGGCGGCCCGGTCAAAAAAAGAGCTAAATAACCGGTTTGTACCCACATTCACGAGGAAGAAGTGTGAGGTGAACTGAAATCCATGCGGGAAGGCACGACCCCAAGCGGATGTGACGGAAAAAAGGAGGACAACCTACGAACAAGATACTTAATGGACTGGAGGGGTGGGAATTTAAAAAAAAAAAAAAAAGAAAAAAATTAGAAGCTGTGATAAAGAATGTGGTTTGAAAAGACAGAAAATTTATATGAAAAATGAAGGGAAAGGATGAAGGTTGAAAGATTATGTATGTGACAAATGCTAATGCACGAATGCACAACAAATGCACATACCTGTCTTGGGTCGGAGGAACATAATAAGACCAAATTCGGTATTGGGTTATATCTATATCCCTTATGGCTCAACGTTGTGTATCAAAAGTCACAAACACCGATCATAAGATCAATACCCTTCCGTGATTAAAATTAAATAATAATAATAATAATAATAATAATAAATTAATAATAATAATAATAATAATAATAAATATAAATAATAATATTAATAATAATCAATTAATAACGATAACAATCATGAAGCAATAATTAAATAACAATAATTAAATTTAATAATAATTAATAAAAAAAAATTATAAATTAATAATAATATAATAATAATAATAATATTATAATATAATAATAATTAATAATAATAATAATATTAATAATAATTAAATAATAATATAATTAAATAATTGATTATTAATAATTATAATTATATAATAATTAAATAATAATAATATAATTAATAATTATAATAATTAATAATTAATTATAATAATAAATAAATAATAAAAGATTATTTTTTAAATATAATATTAAAATAATAAATAATAGATAATAATTAATTTAATATAATTAGAATATAATAATATATAATTTAATTAATTATAAATATATAAACTAATATGCTAACATAATAAACATGTAATAATATTTAAGACTAATAAATTACTAATACCATTTTAATAACTAATAAATAACTTAAACGCTAGATTGAAACTAATAGATATAATTTCTTACTTTATAAACATAATAATGATTAATAATGTGTTAAATAATAATATTAATTAATAAATAATAATAATAAATCTAACATATAACAATAATCATAATCCAAATAATAATTCAACTCAATAAATTAAAGGTACCATATATAATAATAAATAATTATATATAATAATAATAAATAGAAATAATAATAATAATAATAACATTTAATAATTAATAATAATAGTAAAACTAAATTAATAATAAATAAATAATAAATAAATAATATAATATAATAATTATTAATAATATAATAATTAATTAATATTAATTATAATATAAATAATAAATAAAACCATTAAATATAATAATGATCATAATGTTCTTCCAAATAACAACACTAATCAATAAATAATTAACATTAAATAAATAATAATAACTAAACCTAAATATATATAATAATATATTAAATACAATTATAATATGATTATATTACTCCAACATAGTTAACGAAATTACTAATTTATTAATATTCTAAGCTGAAATAAATAATAAAAAAGTAAATACTATAGTATTTATTTAACCATATTCTTTTTAAAATTAAATTAAAAAATTTATTTAATAAGATTTAGGTCTAATTAAAAGTGCAGTCAACAATTAATTAATAAATTTAATAGACTAATCTCAAACTAATAATAATATATAAATTAATAAATATAAATATTAAAATAAATTAATTAATTAATAATTAAATATAATTAATATAATAATAATAATTAATTATAATCTATATTAAAAATTATATCAAATTAAATAAGTAAATTCATCAATATACAATTATTTAAGATTGAAGTTAATAAACTAATATATTGGGTAATTTTAATTATTCAGTTCTAATTGTGAGAATAATTGATAATACATAATTAATAATAATAATAATAATAATTAATTTAATAATAATAATTTTTAGCGCAATGATGTATTAGTGAAATTGAGCATATGATGCTATGACGCTGACGACCATAGTTTAGATAATAAAATAATAATAATAATGATTAATACGTGTATGAAAATATATAATAATAATAATAATAATAATAATGAGTAGTCGATGCATCGATACATTAGTGATCAGATTAAAGATGTGTTTATTAAAATTAAAGTTCACATCATCTTCAACATGAAAGTATCATTAAATTATATACATAAGTTAACTTTTGATAATACGAAAATAACATTCTCACTACGATTAGAAGTGACATTGTTAATTTGAATAGAAATGGTGACTATCATATTATAATATATTGAGATTAGATATAATTATTAGATAATTATTAAATATAGCTTTGTAGATTCCTTCAACATTTTCTGTTTTTAAACGTTTACTGCTCTTGCCAACTAATTAATAATTTTTAAATTGTTATAAAATAATATTGGAATTACTAATAACTAATTAATCATTAAAATTAATCACTATAATTAATAATAATAGATCACTAGATATAAAATTTTAATTCTGTTGAGCCATATTAAATATTATAAATATCATAAAAGTAATAAAAAGTAATTAAAAATAAAGTTAATAAAAAAATTAATATAACTTTCAAAAGTTAAAATGAAATAATTTATTTATATAATTTACTAACTTATCTATCTATTATCACTATCTACGATCTATTACTATTATTAATAAGCTTTTATTACTGCTAAGATTTACCATTATTATTCTGTTAATTAATTAATAATTATTTATTTAATAATATAATAAATAATAATAACCTTCAATTTAGTGATTCCTACAATTAATAATTAGATTTAATTAATTAATAATTATTAATTTAAGCTAAGAAAATATACGAAAAATATATAATAATAGAAAATTTGAATATTATTTATAATATCTATCTTTTAATGATTAATTATTTAAATTTATTTATTGAATTAGTTACATATTTTAATTATTAATTATTATATAATTTATTTAAAATATTATGACTGTTATAAATTCATGAATAATAAAAATATTATAGTTTAAATAGAATCTTATAAGTTAGAATAATAAAAAATAATAATGTAATAATAATAATAATAATAATTAAGATATATATAGTAATAATAAAAATGATAGTTAGATGTTAGTATTGAAATGATAATTGATAAAGTTAATAATTAATATATGAATAACTAATCTTAAAATACCAAAAAGTATCAAGAAATCTATTTAGTACAATAATAAGTAATTATAATAGATATAAATAATTAATAGATAATCAAATTAATTAAATTATATATAATTAATAATATATATGACAATTATTAATTCATATATATACAGCTTTCGTACTGTATTGAAATATTAGAGTCATATATTTGGATAAAATTTATATATAGAAATAAAAACATTAGATTTTAGTACTATATTATATTTGAGATTATTAATTTTATTTATTTATTTTCAAAAAAAATGTAAATTTGGGGGGGGAGGTTAAAAAACAAAAAACATTAAGAATAAACACAAAAAAAAAAAAAGAAATAAGGGAATTTTTTTTTTTTTTTAGTTTTTAGTTATATTGTAAAAAAAAAAAATGTCCAACTTATGTAAAGAAAAGGTCAAATCCGGGGTATTGTTTAAGCTTTAGAATATTCTATAGTTTGTTAATAGAAAATGCCCAGAAATTATGGCCCACATATGAGTATTGGAATCAAATTATATCTCAGGCGAACTGTGAGCTCAAAGGAAGTGAGATAAGTACGCCCAATACGGGAGGGAGGGTTCAGCCAATAGTAGTACTAATATACAGTGATACCCTCTATTATTTGAATGATAGGAAGCATAAAATGGAAGGGGTGTAAAGGACAATACATTCAGAGTATTGAGATAGTCATATTTCAAGAGGACAAATAAATACTAATTATTATTATTATTATTATTATTTATTATTATACTCTCTTTTTAATCTTTCGTACTTTAAAGTGCTTCTCCTATCCTTATTTATTATTTATTAATTATTTATTAATATATATGATTTTAATTTATTAATATATATATTATATATATACAAATGTTTTAATTTAATGGATTAATATATTATATGATTAGAATTATATTAATGCACTGTAATAAAAATTGGTAAATTACAGAGACAGACGCAAATTAGCTAAATTTGCAAATATTTGGAATGAAGGAATATATAGCTTATTAAAATATTTTTTGCATAAAAAAGAAAAATAATTTGTTTTATAAAGTAATTATAACTATCATAAAATATTTTAAATATATAAATAGATATAACTAATTATTACGTAAGATAAATTAGTTTTTAATATATGTTAGAACTTTGATTTTGATTAGATTTTTGAGAATAAGTTGGGGAAGGGAATAAAAATAGGTTTTAAATTAATTTATATTTTAACTATAATAAATTATTTAATTTTAATCCAAGTTATTTATGTTATATTAATAAACAGTAAGATTATAAATTGTAACTGTTTAATAAGTTGTTGCCTAATGAATTAATAAAATCAAATAATATAAAAAAATATTGAATAATTATTTACTAATAAAAAACATTAATATAATTAAGATGAACATTAATTATGTTGTTTTATGTATAATTAGGTTAAGAGTATTTATAGTATATAATGAATAGCTAAACACGGAGTGATAAGGTATATTATAATAGGTATATAATACATAAAAGGTTACTCATTGTTAAAGTTAATAGGAAAAATAATAATAACGAAATGAGACTTAATAATAAGAAGAATAGATTAATATTTTAATATGATGGTAACAAAGAAAGTATATTAAGAAGAACATGTGAATAATGGAATGGAATAATAAGTTTTGTATGTAAAATGAAGAATAACAATAATAATACAGAAGATATGTAATGAAATAATAAGGACTATACCATAATTAATTACGATAAAGAATAGTTAGAAGTATATGAAGTGTTAAGTAAAGCAAAGATGAAGAATTGCTGATACTGTTATAATATCAGAAATTTTAATCTGGAGGGTCAAAGTGAAATATATTTGTAATTGTTTTAGTTTTAAGAATAGATTTATGAGTATCAAATGCATTAGAATTCATATTACTGTGCATAAAGATAATATAGAAAATTTATTGAAAGTTTGTCAAACTTAAGTATAAAGTATGTTAAGTAATATTGTCAGATTAACGAGTGATGAAATATATATGGAGTGAATAACTAAAATAAATGTACAATTAAGGAGATAAAATGCATAGAAGAGAAATCAATGTAAAATTAGATATTCAATCCTAATAGAAAATATATTGGTTCACAAAGATTGTTCTAGTAAATATATAATGAAAATAATTTATAATATTTGAATAAGTAATGTAAAAACACGAAGACTTTTAGGTGAAAAATAAAGAATTGCACAATTGAAATATAGTAATTAACTCAAATAGAATACAAATGATTTTTTAGTATTCAAAGAACCTAATAAAAGAAATAAAATAGTAACTTATGCTTTGAAAATAGTATGCCCCAGTAAAAAAAAAAAAGAAGAAAAAAGTATTTTACAAGAGAAAGAAAGAAAAAAGAATAAGAAGAGAAGAATATGTGATACAAAGTACGCATAAAAAAGAGATATGATGGTATTCTTATGTGCAGTTTTCGATGTGGAATCTCTACAATTTATTGAGATGCAATGAAATACGCCAGAAGTCATAGCCTAACCAGAATAATAGTTATAGTACAGCCTAAAAAAAAATTGTATCAACTCACACACACCACAAACGCTCATCATATCTACAAGATATTTGATTACGTATACCAGAAATTTGGATACTACCAGAGAATCTGAATCTACCTGAAGAATTAGTTCTAAACAATTCTGAATTTAATTAGGCATCATTTAAATTTGTCATACAAATCATTCTTAAAAACAAAAAGTTTGTGTACCAAAAATTTGTAACTATCTAATACTAATACTTTCTTCAGAGAAATTCGATAAAGTATCTAAAGTTAACAATACCTTTACGACTTATTAATTTATAATTAATAATTTAATTATTAATTTATATATTAATAAATTAATTATTATGATATTATATTAGAATATATTATTATTGATAAATTAATAATTATATATGATGAATTATTAATTATTTTATTAATTAATTATGTATATTTATAATAAAACCTATAAGGAATAATTATGAAATAAAACAAAAGGTAAAGAATAATTATCTAAGCCAAGTTAATATTAGTTATTAACTATAATTAGATATTATAATTATTAATGTTATATTATTACTAATTTTGATATTTTTATTTATTATTTTTATTTTTTATTATATTGTATTTTTTTTTGTAGTTTTTATTATATTAAATTATTTAGATTATTTATATATTTAATTATATTATTATTATGAATATATTTTTATAATATTGATAATATTTATTAATTATTATAGTATATAAATAAAGGAATGTAATCGTATGTCAATAATAATACTATTACTTTTACTAGGTACTGCTAATATAACTTATATTATTATAAAACCAAATATTTCAGATTTGCTAAGTTATAGTATTATGATACATCGATAGGCGATAAGATGTCAAAGAAAGCAGGAAAGTGTTTGATTTGATATATATTAATATAGATATAAATAAAGAGTTTTTAAATAAATAATAATAATTATTGAGTACTCAGCAATTATAGGAATATAAAACCGTGAGGCATTAATATATAAATATTTCATAATGATCTTAAATTTTTTTCTTATTCATAATTATAATTTTCTATATTTTTTATATTCCATTTACAAGTATATTTTTTGTTTTCAAATTTAATTCTTATATATAATATATATATTATTTTATCACTAATTATTAATAATATATTTAATTATATAAGGGGTTTATATTGATTTCTGTAGGGAGAGAGAGATATATATGATATTATATAGATATATATATATATATATATATTAATATATAATATATTAGGATGGTTTGTAATGTAATATATAGATAATATATAATATAACTATAGATATTACTATAGATATTATAAAGATATAGAATGATAGTATTATATATATATATATATATTATATGAAGATATGAATATATATAAGATAGATAGAGAGAAGATAATATAGTTAAGATGAGAGAAGATATGAAGAGAGATAAGATATAGAAGAGAGAGATATATGATGGCGAAGGCGAGA
>JABUQX010127010.1:0-5000 GCA_015478945.1 Trachelipus rathkii | reverse complement strand
CCCGTTATCGCCATCGATAATACTAAGAAAAAATACTAAGAAAAAAAATACTAGGGCGAAATACTAAGAAAATGCTAAGAAAAGATACTAAAAAAAATACTAAGAAAAAATACTAAGAAAAAAATACTAAGAAATACTAAGAAAAAATACTAAGAAAAAAATACTAAGAAAAAATACTAAGAAAAAATACTAAGAGAAAATACTAAGAAAAAAAAATACTAAGAAAAAATACTAAGGAAAAATACTAAGGAAAAATACTAAGAAGAAAATACTAAGAGGAAATACTAAGAAGGGATACTAAGAAAAAATACTAAGAAAAAATACTAAGAAAAAAATACTAAGAAAAAAATACTGAGAAAAAAATACTAAGAAAAAAATACTAAGAGAAAATTCTAAGAAGAATACTAAGAAAAAAAAAAAAAAAAAAAAAAAAAAAAAAAAAATACTAAGAATAAAGTTTTAGCGGGGGTAAATCTTTGGGAGGGGAGAGGGAGAAGGGGGGAAGGGGTAGGGAATAAATATAAATTGAGGGAGGTTTTAACCTTTTGAATTTTATATTGTATTTTAACCTTTTTATTGTTATTGTATTGGTTTGTATTATAATTTTAACCTTTTTATTGCTATTGTTATTATTTGGGGTGTGTTTCGTGAGCGGGGTGGTGGCCGTAGGTTTTGGGAGGTGCCTACGGTGGGGTGTCCCACAAAACGTACAGCCTAAGTGAAAAAGAGTGAGTGAAAATAGATATAGAAGAAGGGAAAGATGGGGAGGAGAGAGGTAATAAGGGTGGGATGTATGAACGTGAGAGGGGCAAACGAGGATTTGAAGAGGGAGGAAGTAGGGTTAATGTTCGAGGAAAAAAGGTTGGATGTGTTAGGGGTAACGGAAACTAAGCTAAAGGGAAAGAGGGAGTTGGATTTTGGGAAATACAAGGGTATGATTTCAGGGGTGAATGAGAGAGTGAGGGGGAGGGAAGGGGTGGGAATAGTTATGAGGAAAGAGGTGTGGGAGAAGGTAAGGGTGTGTAGACAGGTGAGTTCGAGGGTAATGTGGGTAAAAGTGAAATTTGGGGGGGAAATGTGGGTGTTTATCTGCGCTTATGCACCAGTGAATGGAACGAGGGAGGAGGAGAGAGAGAGATTTTGGAATGAGGTGAATGAGTGTTGGGAAAGTTTCGGGGTAAATGACAAAATTTGTCTACTGGGAGATTTGAATGCAGGAGTGGGAAGGGAGGGGGTGGGAAGAATAATAGGACCATTTGGGGTAGGGGAGAGGAATGTTAATGGAGAAAGTCTGATAGAGTGTGTGTTGAAAAAAGAATGATAGTGGGGAATACTTGGTTCAAAAAAAGTGATAATCATAAGTATACATGGAAGAGTGAGATAACGGGGGGGAGGGCGGTACTGGATTATGTGTGTGTAAATGGGAAGGATAGAGATAGATTACTAGATGTAAATGTATTTAGAGGGGCGGGGAGGGGGATATCGGATCACTATTTGGTGGTGGCTAGGTTAAGAGTGGGAGGAGAGGTGACGATTAGGGAAAGGGGGGAAAAGAGGAGAGTAGTAGAGGTGATAAAGGTGGAAAAATTGGAGGAGACAGTGTGTAAGAGGGAGTTTAAGAGGGGTATGGAGGATAGGTGGAGAGATGTGAGAGGGACGGGAATTGGGGAGGTGGAGGGGGAGTGGATGAGATTTAAAGAGGCGGTATGTGAAGAGGCTAGAGGGGTATGTGGAGTAAAAAGGGTGGGTGTAAGCAGAAGGAAAGGGAGTGAATGGTGGAGTGAGGAGGTGAAGGAGGTGGTGAAAAAGAGAAAAAGGAGGCTTATGTGAAATGGTTGGGGAGTAGGAGAGAGGAAAGCTGGGAGGAATATAGAAGGGTTAGAGTGGAAGCAAAGAGGGCGGTGGAGAGGGCGAAGAGAAGAGCAAAAGATGAGTGGTGTAGAAAGGTGACGGAAGATTTTGAATCGGGAAGCAAGATGTTCTGGAAAGAAGTAAATAAAAAAAGGGAAAAAGAAGAAAGAGGGGATTGGGGGAGAAGGATCAAGGAGGAGATGGGGGTGAATGGGGAATAGGTGAGGAAAGAGGTGAAGTATTTTGAAATCTCATAAAGTAAGTAAAGAAAGAAGAGTTATTTACAAAGAAGAGATAAGTAAAGTAGAGAGGAAAGGAAGGATAATACTAAATAAATAATAAAAACTTTGAATAAAAAAGAAGAGAAGATGATTGTTAGGGATATAAAGTGAGAATAGTTGCTTACAGGTTATACCTGTCTATGTTGGAGGAGTGGTGAGGTACCACAGGATTGGGAGGATGGATGTTTGGTGCCCCTGTATAAGGGGAAAGGGGATAGGATGGAATGTGGGAATTATAGAGGTATATGTCTTGTCTATTAAGTGTGGTAGGGAAAGTGTATGGTAGAATCCTGATTGAGAGAGTGAGAGGGTTAACGGAGGGAAGAATGGGTGAAGAACAAGGAGGATTTAGGGAGGGTAGAGGGTGTGTGGACCAGGTGTTCACACTAAAGATGCTTGTGGAGAGAAAAGTATAGAGAGGAAAGGGAAAGTGTATGGGTGTTTTTTAGATTTAGAGAAAGCATATGATAGAGTGAATAGGGGTGAATTGTGGAGGGTACTGGAGGAAAATGGAGTGGGGGGTAAACTAGGTAAAGGTATTAGGGCCTTTTATAGGAACAGTAGAATGTGTGTGAGAGTGTTAGGAGGGGAGAGTGAGATGTTTGGGGTGGTGAGAGGACTGAGGCAGGGGTGTGTAATGTCGCCGTGGCTATTCAATTTGTTTATGGAGAGTGTTTGTAGAGGAATGGTGAGGGGAGGGGGGTGGAATTGACAAATGGGAATGCTAGAAGGGAAGTGAACATGATACTGTTGCGGATGATACTGCCCTGAATAGTGGCAGAAGAACATGAAGAATTAGGTATTTGTTGAGGAGTTTGAAAGGAAGAGATGTGCCCAAAATAAATCCTGGTAAATTAAAGTGTTAGTGTTTGAGAGGAGGAAAGAGAGGAGGGGGAGGGGTTAGAGGTTAGAGTGGGGGGTTAGGTTTGGAAGATGTAAAGATGTTTAGATATGTAGGTATGGATTTGGGTAGGGGAGGGATGAAGGAGGAGATAGAACACAGAGTGGAGAAGGAATGAGAGCTTTGAGTGGTCTGAGAGAAGTATGGAAAGGGGGGGATTTATCACAGAAAGTTAAGATAAGTATGTTTGAAAAAATTTGTGTACCAGCAGTGTTGTATGGGTGTGAAACGTGGGGGTTGAATGCCAGGTCCAGGAAGAAGTTGGAAGTATTTGAGATGAAAGGGTTGAGAGCGGTTTGTGGGGTTAGTAGAAGGGAGAGGATTAGGAATAGGGTGGTGAGGGAGAGATGTAATTGGAGGAATGGGTTGGTGGGAAGAGCGGAGAAAGGAATGTTAAGATTGGTATGGACATTTGGTGAGAATGGAGGAACAGAGAGTGGTTAGGAGAGTTTGGGAGGCGGAGGGGATAGGAAGGAGAGGAAGGGGGAGACCAAGAAGGAGGTGGATGGATGGAATAAAGGAGATGCTGGAGGAGGGAGGGATGAGGGAGGAAGAGGGTAGGGTGTTGGCGAGGGATAGAGTGGGGTGGAGGAGGTGGGTGAATGCGAGATGAGGGGAGGTGTGAGTGGGAGAATGTACCACAACCCACTCAAGCAGAGTGTAAAGTATAATAAATAAAAAAAAAAAAAGTATATATATATATATATATATATATATATATATATATATATATATATATATATATATATATATATATATATATATATATATATATATATATATATATATTTTTTATATATATATATATATATTTATATATATATATTTTTATATATATTCCTTTACTTATATATATATATATATATATATATATATATATATATATATATATATATATATATATATATATATATATATATATATATATATATATATATATATATATATATATATATATTTGTGTTCTTTTTTTAAAATATTTTTCTATTTATATGTTTTTTATTATAGACTTCACGTTAACTTTTATAAAATGATCATTTTTTCTCCTATTGTTTTAAAGTAATTTAATAATATTTTAATTATTTTATATGTTTTATAAAATATTTTTTGTTATAAAATATTATTTATTATGTATAGTATTTAAACAAATCACTTTTAAACAGAGTATTTATAAAAAATTATATATTATAAATTCACAGATACCATATCCGCCTTTTCCTTTGGGCACGGATTAGTCCTATTTTTAATGTGTTAAAAGCATTATTTGATAGCGGCTATTCTTCCCTTTTTCGTTTCAATTTTGCATAATCTTTTATATTTATTATGTAATAATTTCATTTATTTGACCAACTTTCACAAAAAAATACGATGTATTATGGAAAGATTATCAAATTTGCCAAACTTAGATAGTTTCTATAATGTCAACTAGTGCTGAGCACGAAGTAGCACGATGTAGAGTCAAGTCTGATATATATATATATATATATATATATATATATGTATATATATATATATATATATATATACATATATATACTGCTATATATATATATATATATATATATATATATATATATATATATATATATATATATATATATATATATATATATATGGTAATACTGTAGACAGCGACCCACACATTTTGAGACCGAAAATTTTCTAAGTTCAAAAAAATTTCTAAGTTCAGAAAAGTTAAGTTAAGTTAAGTTTTTTAAGAAAATTCTTTAGTGGCAAGCTTCTGGAATTATGCCAGAAGCTTACCACTAAACAATTTTTTTAAATATATATATATATATATATGAAAATTCATATCTTTTACTTACATTTATTTATAAAGAAGATTTTTTTTAAATGACTGCTACTAGAGTCGGCAGGCAATTACAGAGGTTGCCTAGAGTTAAAGAAAACGGAATTATTTTTCTGACTCAGAGAAGTAACAAATTGCCACTGATCGCTAATATTTA
>JABUQX010127009.1:30000-33469 GCA_015478945.1 Trachelipus rathkii | reverse complement strand
CTATCACTATTATTACTATCATTATCACTACTATCACTATCACTGCACTATGTTTTAATATTAATATTGTTATGCCTACACAATATTTCACAATATATTAATATTATTTACCACTATTCACTATATTAAAAATTTTCATTAACTAATATTACACTGTATTATTATTATCACCACAATCACTGTTATTACTATTACTATGTTTATTATATATATTTCACTATATATTAATATTATTTACCAATATTCACCATATTAAAAATTATCATTAACATTATTATTATTTATCATTATCACCAAAATCACTGTTATTACTATTAGTATGTTAAACTATATATCACCAACATTCGCGGAAAGATAAATGTGATAGGATGGGTTTCCAGCCCCTTGCTACCAGTGGAAGAGAATTTGGAAAATTTACTTCAATTGCTGTTAGTATTTGTGACTTAGTTCTGAAATTTTTAGGGGGACTGCAGTTCCGCAGTGCCGTCCACTGCATAAAAGGAGCTTTGTTCATTTTATTAAGTATGAATTGGAAATATATTTTTATTATGCGTAATTGAAATGGTTATCTAAAAATTTGTTTATCTCTTCCTCCTAAGTAAACATTTATATTTCTTTAATTTTCTAAAATATGAATAATAGGTGGTCTTTTTCATACATAAAAATTTACAATATAACGAATTAATAGGAAGTATTGGTATTGGTATTGGTATTGGTATTGGTATTATTGGTATTGGTATTGGTATTGGCTGAAATTCCAGTATTGGTATTGGTATTGGTATTGGCAATAGCATCAATGAGAGTATTGGTATTGGTATTGGTATTGGTATTGGTATTGGTATTGGTATTGGTATTGGTAACAAATCAGTTCTGGCACATTACTAATACAGTATATATATATATATATATATATATATATATATATATATATATATATATATATATATATATATATATATCTTATATCTTTATATATATATATATATAACATATATATATATATATATATATATATATATATATATATATTCTTCTTGCTATATATATATATATATATATATATATATATAGTAGTGATGGTAAGTCTGCGATCTACCACCCTTTTCGATATAAGACTAGAGATATAGGTCTGAAACTTGGAATATAAGCTATGTATGTGATAAACTGATCATGTAAATTTCAAGTCTTTAGGATGTATATAGAGGGGGTCACCCCAGGTGAACACCGATATTACGCTGCCCTTGTTGCGTGATCTGAGAGAGCAAGATTAGGCCTAAATAGCGTTAGGTTCGAGCGTGATGACGTAATCTCGTCGCAGACGAGATTACGTCAACACTGGCGCACGCGCACATACACATACACATACATTATTATTATTATTACATCGAAGAAGTGTTTCCGGAGGAAACACTTCTTCGGAGTTGTTTTTAAGCCCTTCTGCGTCTCCTTCTGCGTGTCCTTCAGCACCGCACCGTCCGCTCACCGCACCACACCACACTGCACCGCACCACACCGCACCGCCTCTCATTCCTTATCTTATTATTATTATTATTATTATTATTATTATTATTATTATTATTATTATTATTATTATTATTATTATTATTATTATTATTAGTAGTAGTAGTAGTAGTAGTAGTAGTAGTAGTAGTAGTAGTAGTAGTAGTAGTAGTAGTAGTAGTGTAGTGCTTTTCACAGATCTTTGACCGTCATAATAATAAAATAAATAATAATAAAAATATCTTGTGCCAATATATTTTGTTGTAAGAAAAAAATTGGTTTATTGGAGAAGAATATTTCTTTTTTGATATTTTTAGTGTTCGTAGAAGGCTGAAATTTGGTGAGAGGATTCAGAGTGTAATTTCTAGAAAGAGTCAGTATTGGAATCTGATGAGTTGGCTCCGGCACCGGTGCTGGAGCCACTGCGGTGCCGAGTTAATAAACAGTCGTATAACAACAATATTGGTGTCTTTATATATGTTATTGGATCTGTAGATTTCGAAAATAATGGTTTCAGAACCATCAAGAAAATAAAAATAAATAAATAAATAAATAAAATTTCCTATTCTTTTTGTTTATAACTTACAAATTTACGTTTTTACATACCCTAAATCAGTAAATCACTAAATCAAACTACCATCCAACCACCATCCCGCTCCCCCTCCTATCCATCCTTGAACTATTGATCTATTGATTCAAGTCACATTTCGAGTAGTATTTTGGATAAACATAACATAAAATCAAGTTCTTTATACAGACATCAAACAATATATGCTGACGTAACAAACTTTTCACATTAATAAAGCTTACTTAGCATCATCTGAACTATGAATATAACCCACAACGACAAACCTAGCCCATCTTAAATAGGAATAAATGGTTAACGTTAACAAAGTAAAGTAACTAACATAACATCCAAAAACGTAACTTATTCACACTTTTCTAACATATCGCTGTTATTTTACATTAAGACTGTAATATTTAACAAAAATTTACCATAACCGTGTGTAATTATCATACAGACCAATGAGTATACTCTAACGTAACAAAGTTTTCACATTAATAAAGCTAACATAGCATCAACTGAACTAAGAAAATAATGTACAACAACAAACTATATCTTAAGCAGGAATAAGCAGTCAACATTAACAAAGTACCGCACTTAACACCAGTAAAGTAACTAACATAGCATGCAAATACGTAACCTATTCTTACTTTGTCAAGCATATCTCTAACATAACGATGTTAATCTTACACTAACACAGTAACATTTAACTAAAATTTCTCACAACATTGGTTAATTATCATACAGAGCAGCGAAAGTATGCTAACGTAACAAAGTTTCCACATCAATAAAGCTAACATATCGTTACATGAACTAAGAAAATAATGTACAAAGACAAACCTATCACACCTTAAACACGAATAAACTGTTAACATTAACAAAGTTCCACACTTAACACCAGTAAAGCAACTAACATGGTATGCAAAACGTAACCTAATCTTACTTTTTCAAGCATAACTCTAACATATTAACGTTAATCTTACACTAACACAGTAACATTTAACTAAAATTTCTCACAACATTGGTTAATTATACTGATCAACGAATATACTCTAACATAATAAAGTGTCCACATCAATAAAACTAACATAGCGTAACATGAACTAAGAAAATAATGCAAAAAGACAAACCTAACACAACTTACACACAAATAAACTGTTAACATTTACATTAACATAGTAATATTTACCAAAAATTTATCATAACCTTACCTAACCATCATAATACCTAACGAGTAAAGACGAACAAAGTAAAGTTTTTAGGCTTATCTCTTTTTAGACTCCGTCCCCTTTCAGAAAATATCAACTCTAAACATGAAAAATGATTTTATGCTATAACCATTTGCATAAAGTGATGCAATACTTATTATATTTGACCCGCTGGTAGGAATACAAGCAATGTAGC
>JABUQX010127009.1:22500-25000 GCA_015478945.1 Trachelipus rathkii | reverse complement strand
CATCATAGCCTTGACCTCTGCATTTTTCTAATTTAATGTTTTTGTTATCTAATACCTTAATTATTTGTTTTATCAAAGTTTTCGGCACTGTTCTCTGTTATGTTATAAAAACCCACAAATTTTTCTTCAGGGGAGGTGCAACTATTTCTTAAGGGCACGCCCCAATTCTCACCCCCCCTAAAAATGGACATAAAATTCAGAATTTTCAGCCGATTTTGACACTATAAACACCAAACTGTAGCTGTTTTTGCCCTCTAAAACATTGTTCAGTGTTTTCTTGGAAGCTGTAGTCATTCTTTCAGATTTTCAATTTTTCAAAACCCATGTTTTGACATTTCTCGTATCAACTTCCAGAATTTTTTCGAAATGACTTCAAGCTTGGAATATGCGTAGATAGTTCATTACCTCGTATATTCGAGATGATTTTCGATTTTTTGAGTTTGTGCTCAGCGTTGTCCAATTTCCAAACCCACTTTTTTGGATTATGAAATGAAAAATTGCATTAATTTTCCTGTTCCGGGCCGAAGTGGATCAAATTTCATTGCTATGTAGTCGGGAAGAGGCACATTTTTTACTCAGATAATTTCTTTGTATATAAAATATTTTTGGATTTGTTCTTAGAACAAATTTTCAAAAAAATATTTTTGAAAAATTTTTAAAAATTTTTCTTTTGAGTATACAAAAAAATTATCTAAGTAAGAAAGATGCATCTTGCCCTGAAAATTTAATGTTTGTCGGATGAGTAGAAAAAAATATATAAATTTTCTACTTTTTCAAAAATTCAAATGTTTGAGAAAAGTGAAATATTGGGATATTTTTTTATACTTGTCCGATCAACATCAAATTTTTCAGGGCTTGTATAGTCGGGCAGAGATACATCTTTTTATTTATATATATATATATATATATATATATATATATATATATATATATATATATATATATATATATATATATATATATATAGAAGAACAACATATACTATACTGCTATATATATATATATCGTGTAAATTATATATTTTTTCATATTTCATTTATTATTTCGTTTGTTTGCTCTTCGCACTAATCGGCACCTTTACCATTTAAACTTTAATCGATATAGCATCACGCTTGTATATATATATATATATATATATATATATATATATATATATATATATATATATATATATATATAACTATGCTCTTTATATATATATATATATATATATATATATATCCTCAACCTTTGCCCCCTAAATGAAATCCTGCCTACGACGCCTTACGTATAACAACATATATATATATATATATATATATATATATATATATATATATATATATATAACTATATCTATCTATATATATATATATATATATATATATATATATATATATATATATATATATATTTGTTAAATATTGCATAATTGCAATTTATTATTTAGATCTTAAACAAAGAACATAAAGTGGGAAGGTAAAGAATAGTACTGCCTTCTCCGGGATTGATCCGCATGTTGCAAAATGAGGACAATATGCTCTCGATGCTTTGACTGACTGCTCCTCGGCCCAAAAAAGTTAAGTTCAGAACAGTTTTAAAGCAATCGAGTTCCCTTCAAGGCGACATCACCAGGCGTCCAGCCTGGCCTATCCCTCGTTCTTAATAATATGTAGTTGTTAAATAATGCGTAATGGCAATTTATTATTTAGATCATAAACAAAGAACATAAAGTGGGAAGGTAAAGAATTACTGCCTTCTCCGGGATTGAACCACCGCATGTTTCGAAACGAGGACAATATGCTCGATGCTTTACGACTGAGCTATCCCAGAAACAACTACATATTATTAAGAACGAGGGATAGGACAGGCTGGACACCTGGTGATGTCGCCTTGAAAGGAACTCGCAACGAACATTCGCAACGAAAAACTTTCTCAATACACGCTGAGTTGTGTCTTCTATTTCTTACGTTTTTTTAGGATTAAAAGTCTTATTATTGCCTGATATCAGGAAGTTTATGGTTCTTTGTGATGTGGTGAGTGTCTTAAAAAAATAATTAAATAAAGAAATCTAGTAATGTAAGAAATTTAATAATACGTAATTGCTATTATGACGCAAGGAAATTGTGTAGGCCGTTGTTTGGTGCCGTAGTGTTCGTTTTTTGGTGAAAGTAAATTATTATTATCTTATTCCATTTCTTAGCTAGCTTATTTATTGCTAGAAAGGCTTAGATTAGCATAAACTGGGTTTTTATGGTTTCAGATACGTTTCCTAGAATAGAACCTAGGGCCGAATTTTTTTTTAGCCAAAAGAAGTTATAAAATTCATGAAGGCTTTCACAACTAGACTTCTTTTGGATGCTTTGGTTCCCTACACTATTTCATTCACATAACTTTTCTTTTATGTATACTAATATTTTCTTTATAGAATTATTTATTTATGTAACTTTTATTTTTATTATTATATTAATTCTGTTATTTAGAATATTTAATTATATAAGGTCAATGATCCTAATTATAG
>JABUQX010127009.1:10000-17500 GCA_015478945.1 Trachelipus rathkii | reverse complement strand
CGCAACTTCCAAATCCATTCCAATCACCATCTCTCGCCTCCTTCTTGATCATTTCACCAGTTATTCCATCTATGTCTGCAGAGATTTATTATTTTTCAACTTTCTCACTTTACCATACCCTCCTCCCGACTAATTACCTCATCCTCAAAAAAAAAACCTACTCTTCTCGCAACTCATCAAAAACTCACACATATTCACTATCACCTCTTCCATACTGCCAATATTATGCGGATTTTTGAAGTGTTCCCTCCCACTCTCTTACATCCATTTCATCAGTTACGTTGACACCATTCCCATTCATTATTCTATGCATATTCCCCTTACTCTCATTCTTAACCTTTCGAAGCTTTCCCTTCAGAAAAAGCTTCCTATTCCTTTTTGCAAGTCCTCATTCATCCTTCGTTTCAAAACTGTTTTCAGTCCCTCATTTTTTTCTCCTACTCATGGCAACTTTCAGTCTTCTCTTTTTGCTTCCTTAATTTGAATCGAAACATTTTTTTTGAGATTCTCATTTCATTTTCTCTTATCCACTTTCAAATACGGACTCTTCTTTACTTTTAACCGTATTGCATCACCTCTTCTTCCCACTATTCATTGATTGAAGATCTACTTCCTACCTTAGCACATCCACTTCTTCTCTCTTGCACTACTAACAAAGGCATCCCTCAGTGTGGCCCAGATTTGATGAGTTTCATCTTACTCACACTCAACTGATTTATTTGGCAAACGTTCTTAAATACTTTGGCCTTATTGCCTTTGTTTACTTACTCTGCTCACTCTAATTCTTCCCACTTCCTTCCTTAACTCTTTCCTCTCCATCCAAGTGTCCCACTAATTTAATCTTCATAAAACAACATAAAATGATCCGATAATCCCATCCCCAGCCCCCTTCACTGATTTAACAAACATTCCAAACTCAACATCTCCTTCTTCCACCAACACAAAATCAATCGTACCTTTTCACCTTCGATACTATTTCTACTTACACCAACTCTAGGTATACTTATGAATACTCTTTCATTTGAAGAAAGTATTACTTTTACGCACATACCTCTTTTCTCACAGAAATCAATCACCATCTTACTGATTCTCATTCTCTCAAAGTCGCCACAACATTTAACCTGTTTATACCATTTCTCTTTTCTGATCCGGCCTATTCCAACCAATTTAGGGATCGCCCATCACAATCAATCTGAAGCTCTACTCACCTCATCCGAACATCCTTCAAGATATCCCAGAGAGTTGCACTCTTCCTTAAACCACCATCCTTAGATGGTACCATAGGTTTAAAACCACATATACCTTGACCTTTTCAAGCTTGAAATTGAACCATTATAATTCTTAGTACTCACCATAAACAAAATCCACCATAGCTCTGTGTCCACTTTGTCACACATCCAGAATTGCAAACACCTTCTCTCCTTTCTTCTCATTCCCCTTCACATCAGAACAACACACACATTTCACACCACAACCACTCATCTTCATTGTTTCCTTTTACCTTTGTTTCAGTCACAGCGTTCAAATCAAATTTGCCCTTTCTAAAATACATCCATCACCTCTCTGCCTCTTCTCCTCGACATTTATTCCTGTGACATTCCATGTACCCCAAAGATTTATACAATTCACCCCAAAAGCATGCATGGTCGCATTACGGGCGATTTCACGACCATGTCCGAGGCCTGCGAAAGCATATCTAGCAAGAGGATAAGTATGGTAGTGGGCAGCTAACCAAACTACCACTTATCCCTTAGGTCGCCTTCTACGACAGGCAAGACAATTCGCTGTGGGCAATTCTTTCTTCCCCCATACACAGGGATATAAGGTAATGTCGTAAGTATTGTCTGGAACAGGAGTGGTATATGAACGCAAGATAAAGGCGAACCATGAGCCCTTAATTATAATTCTATTAATGTAAATTTTAATCTATTTAAATTATAATTATAATATAATTTATAATATAATTATAATTATTAATTTTATAATATAAATTATAATTATTAATTATAAATTATTATTATTATTATTATTATTATTTTATTATTATTATTATTATTATATGATTATTATTATTATTATTATTATTATTATTATTATTATTATTATAATTATATTCATATTATTATTATTATTATTATTATTATTATTATTATTATCTATGTCAAACGCAGATTGTGTTGCTCTGAACTGAAAGAAGAGGAGTTTAATACCAAAAATTTTATCGATGACAGGACAGAATTTTAGTTTTACAATGATTTAAAAAAATGTGTTTGTTCTTAATATAATGATAATTAATTAAATTGTTTCCACACAGTCTTATTCTTGAACTTTGTTCGAACATTCTGATCCAGGTGAAACTTTAGGTTTATGTGCTCAACTGATGGATTTCTTTCAAAAATTTGGACTCCATTATTTGTTGTGTATTTATTCTTTCATTAATTATTAAAAAAAAAAATACTATCCCTATGAAATTATCTTGAAAAATTATTTTGTATCGTTTAAGGCCCGAGGCCTGTTCGAAATCTAAGAAAGTTGGGGAGGCTAATTACTTTTTCAAATAATCAAACATCAATATGAACAGATACATGGCGTTTGAAAATGTTCACGTCATAGGAAATGGGAAAAATATTAAAAGGAAAAGTGTTAAAAAGTTTATCAGTAACCACAAGCATGCATGGTTATTAAATCTGTGGTAGGTCAAAGGGTTGTGCAGAGATTTATTTATACGAGATTGTGTAAATAGACGAGTATTACGAGCTCTTCTCAAAGGACGAGGTATTGGATTAGAGACTTCGGAAGGACAGTTATGCAGCAGCGATATTATAAGGAGAGTGTTGAACAGTTCGACGGCAAGACAGAAATTAGAGAGAGCTAATTAGAGCAGAAGAACAATTTTTTTCATGGCGATAAGACCTAGCTCCCTCTATTCAAAAAAGGGCTGCGAGAGTAATACAACCCAAGATATGTGATGCATACTCCAAAGAAGGACAAACGACACTCCCATAAAGAGCAAGCAACTGGAGTAGTGCGAATAAATTATTTAGACGCCTCGGAAAACCAAGCTTCTTAGAGCTTTTCTGGTAAGGAAACACAATGTGATACCAAGGAAATACCAAGAATATTAAAAACAGGGAAATGCCTGAGTTGTGAATTTTCAAAGATTATACTATGGTTATGTGGAAGATTATGCTGAATAGATGATGGATAATTGAGCTTTTGAATCACTGCAAACAACCATGTTTTTTTTCTGTCCCAATTAGAACACGAGAAAATCAGCAGTCAGTTGCTTCCTGGCAGTTCTCCCAGAATTAGCAAATTGAAGTTGAGTTTAACGTTTTTCAAAGTGGAGGGTTAAATAAAGGACGTAATCGTCGTCGTAATAGTGAATAGGTAATGAGATGAAAGAGAGAGAAGGTCGATCATTAATTAAAAATTGAAAAAGAATTGGGGATAGGAGTAGGACAGAACCCTGAGGTGCAGCATTATTGATAAATTTGAGGGTTGAGCGATGGTCGTTTACAGCTGCTCAATCAGAACGACTAAAAATAAAATCAGAGAGAAGGATAAATACCACGACTGTGAAATTTGAAAACCAAAGCTTTGATCCAGACTCTTTCGACAGCTTTCGACTTTTCTATTGACACAGCAAAAGATTCCTCGAAATACCGAAGAGTGGAGGGCTAAGAGCCGGTTAGAAGGGAAGAAGAAGATCACTATACGAGCGTTAGTTGCGAAACCCATACTGACTATCAGATATAAAAGATCAGCGGAATTGGTATGCTTCCAACGGTTCCTTTTTAAAGAACAGAGATCAAAACGATGGGACGATAGTTAAGATGGCTACAGCTTTCAACAGTTTATGTGTATATATATTTGTTTCTAAAGTGAGACTTGAAAAATATTTTTCAGTAGGGAAATTAATTAGCAATTAAGCATTAGTTTATGATATAATACCAACGGAACGACTACCTCATCAACCGTCGCTATCACACAAGTGCTGCACCTCCACGCTTAACAGCCACGACTCCGACCACCAAGCACCCGCAAAAGGGATGAAATACCAAATAACAATGATATAATTATTACTTTCATGATGTTCTTTAAAAGACTTTTCACAGTTTGGGAATGAATTTCACACCAAATTTCTCTCTTTCACACTCTATTTACATTCACACACCACACACACACAACAACACACACACACACACACACACACACCACGTATATATTATTATTATTATTATTATTATTATTATACAAAACACTTATTCCCGCTTAAGCGGGTATGGTACGTGCAGCTTCCCTAATTCATATTTTCCTTCATCTCGCCCCCACCCACCTCCTCCATTCCATTCTATCTCTCGCCAACATCCTACCATCCTCCACCCTCATCCCTCTCTCTTCCAGCATTTTCCTTTATTCCATCCATCCACCTTCTTCTCGGTCTCCCCCTTCCTCTTCTTCCTTTCCCCTCCGCCTCCCAAACTCCTCCTAACCACCCTCTGTTCCTCCATTCTCTCCAGATGTCCAAACCATCTTAACAATTTCCCTTCTCCGCTCTTCTCACCACCAAACCATTTTTCCAATCACATCTCTCATCTTATCACCCTATTCCTATCCTCTCTCTGTTGCAACCCCAACATACCGCTCTCAAACCCTTTCATCTCAAACACTTCCACTTCTTCTTGGACCTAGCATTCAAACCCCATGTTTCACACCCATATAGTACGCTGGAACACAGATTTTTTCAAACATACTTATCTTAAGTTTATGTGATAAATTCCCCCCCTTTCCATAATTCCTCAGACCACTCAATGCTCTCATTCCTTCTCCTACTCTGTGATCTATCTCTTCCTCCATCCCTCTTCCTAACCCAAATCCATCCCTAAATATCTGAAAAACTTTACTTCTTTTAATACTACACCTCCTACTCTAATCTCGAACCCCATCCACTCATCTGTTTCATCCTCCTCAAACCACTAACACTTTATCTTTCCTGGGTTTATTCTAAGACCCTTTTGTCCACACACGCCTCTCAAACTTCCTTCACCCAATACTACAGCCCTCTGAATCTTCGCCACTTAAAGGCAAGTTTATCCGGCAAATAGTATCATGTTTCACTTCCCATCTATCAACCCTATCCATCAATTCCACTCTCTTCCCTCCTCCATCATTCCTCTGCAACACTCTCCATAAATAAATTTAAAAGCCACGGTGGACATTACACATCCTTATCTTAACCCTCTCTTTACCCCAAACATCTCACTCTCCCCCCTAATACTCTCACAACACATTCTGCTTATTCCTTATATAAAAGGCCCTAATACCTTTAACTAATTTACCCCCTACTCCAAATTCCTTCCAGCACCTTCCATAATTCCCCCCTCTTTACTCTATATGCTTTTTCCAGATCAAGAAAACACCCGTACACTTTCCCTTTCCTTCCTCTCTATCCTTTTCTCCACAAGCATCTTCATCGTGAATACTTGATCCCACACACCCCCTTCCCCTCCTAAATCCTCCTTGTTCTTCCCCCAATCTCTCCTTCGTTAAATCTCTCTCCCTCTCAATTAGTATCCCCATACACTGTCCCTATACACTCAAAAGACAAAATACCTTCAATATTCCCACACTCCATCCTATCCCCTTTCCCTTTAAACAGGGGAACCAAACAAACATCCTCCCAATCCTGTGGAACCTCTCCCCTCCTCCAACATAAATTATATAACCTATACAGCCATTCCCTCCACCCCTCTGCCTCCCATCGGTAACATTTCCATACTCACCCCACCATCTAGACCTGTGGACTTTCCTTTTTTTCCTTTAGTTAACACCCTAATAATCATCCATTTGTATTTCCAAATCCCCTTCCTGCCCCACTTCCCCCCCCACCCTTCACCTCTTTGTTAAATCATCTTCCTCATCTCTTCCCCCCATTTCATTCAATAATCCTCTAAAATAATCCCCCCATCTTTTCCTCACCTTTCCTCCCCTCCGTATCCATTCCCCTTCCTCTCCCTTAACCCTCTCCCTTAACCCCTCCATCTTCTTCTTTTTTTATTTTACTTCTTTTCCAGAAATTTTGCTCCCCGTTCCAAAATTTTCTTTCACCTTTTCTACACCATTCATTATTTGCATTACTCTTCGCCCTCTCCACCGCCCTCTTTGCGTCCACTCTAACCCTTCTATATTCCTCCACAGCTTTTCCCTTCTCCATTCCCCAACCCATTTCACATAAACCTCTTTTTTCTTTTTTACACCAACTCTTTCACCTCCTCACTCCACCATTCACTTCTTTCCTTCTACTTGCTCCCACCTTTTTTACTCCACATATCCTTCTGGCCTCTTCACAAATTGTCTCTTTAAATCTCATCCACTCCTCCTCCACTTCCCTAATTTCCGTCCCTCTCACGTCCCTCCACTTATCCTCCATACCCCTCATAAACTCCCTCCTACACATTGCCTCATCTAATTTTTCCACCTTTATGACTTCTATTCTCCTCTTATTTTCTCTTTTTCTAACCGTTACCTCTCCCCTACCCTTAATCTAGCAACCACCAATAGGTGATCAGATAACCCCCTACCTGCCCCTCTAAATACATTACATCTAGTAATCTGCCCCTATCCTTTCTATTTATACACCACATATAATCCAATATCGCCCTCCCCCCGTTATCTTCACTCTTTCCATGTATTTACTATGATTTTTCACTTTTCTTGAACCAAGTATTCCAAATTATCATTCTTCTATCAAACACACAATTCTAACACTTTCTCCATTATCATTTCTTTCCCCTACCCCAAATGGACCTATAATTCTCTCCATCTCCTCTCTTCCCACTCCTGCATTCAAATCTCCTAATAAACAAATTTTTATCATTTACCCCGAAACTTTCCCAACATTCATTCAACTCATTCCAAAATCTTTCTCTCTCCTCCTCCCTCGCTCCATTTACTGGTGCATTACGCGCATATAAAAAAAACCCACATTTCCCCCCCAAATTCATTTAACCCACATTATATCTCGAACTCACCTATTTGCACATTTTTACCTTACCCCACAACTCTTTTCTCATAAACTTTTCCTACCCCTTCCCTCGCCCCACTCCTTCTCGTTTCCACCCCCGAAATCTTACCCTTAAATTTTCCAAAGTCCATCTCCTTCTATTCTTTCAGCTTTTGTTTCTGTCAACCCTAGCATATCCAACCTTTTTTCTTCGAACATTAAGCCCACTTCTTCCCTTTTCAAATCCTCATTTATCCCTCTCACATTCATACAACCCACTCTAATCTAATCTCTTTTACCCATCCTAACTCTTTACTCCCCCTTACTCCCTTTTATCCTGACCCTCTTATTCACCACTCTACTTTCCACTATTCCCACATTGATTCGGCTGCACGTTTACCGGGATCCCCCAACCTGAGGCACTCCCCAATACCTCAAGCTCCAAACCCGCTCAAACAATCACACCCAAATTCCTAAATCTATATTCTAAAAAC